>NW_024121654.1:19395074-19530659 GCF_016745375.1 Pimephales promelas
CAGCCTTATCGTAGGCTTATGAGCTCAGCATGCAGGGGCAAGCCAGCACGCTCGCATTCCTCAGGGGAGGAACAGCGTCTTGGCCTGGTGAGTCTGTTTTCAATGGCAACCATTATGAAAACCATACACCTGACATTTTTCCAGATATCTAGGGCAGGGACGGCGGTGACCCTGCAAATCATGTGGCTGCTTTCTCTCACTGGATTCACACGGACGGGTAAACGTCCTACCTTTTCTTCTCGGATTCAGATTACTTACTACAATAACCACACCTTTTTTAAGGTGGTTGCGGTGGATGAGAGGAGTAGAGATGGAGAACAGAAGGAAGCTGAGCTCAGAAAGTGAAAGCAAGGAGAGAAGAATTGACAAAATCTGGAAGGGACTTGTGTGTGAATTTGTCCACAACATGCCTCAGTGTGACTAGCCTGGGAAAACCCAGACAACTTCCGGCAAATTTAGATTTGCTCTGAAAGTTAGTCTGACAAAGAGCTCATTCAAACCCATTTCTAGTCCACAGAAATCGTGGCACCAATCAGAAACGTTGGGACGGGCTTTACACGATGACGACAGCGCTGGAATTTTGAAGCAGATTTTGTAGCCTACATTACAAAGATGGACATCACTCGTCGCCCTCGAAAATCACTCACTCGAACTAGCTATCGCGTCTGTTTTTAAGCGTTTTGAACGTTTTCTTTTTGTTAAAAGCCAAGCAAAGAACAACACTCAGTGATGTTTCTCCGCCGGCCGCCACTCTGCAAATGTCATCTCCTTCATCGCTCTGATTGGTTAAAGGTCTACCTGCGACGTCCGCTGGTGACGCCCCTCTGGAAATGATTTGTCTATGACGCTTTGCCAGACCATAACTCAGTTACAACAACTGAGATTGGTCTGGTTTTAACCAGGCTATCAGTGTGACGGTAGAAAAACAGAGGAACTTTTAGATTGAGGTGACAGGAGAGCGCAGCACCTCTGTCATAAAATCCTAGACACGAACGGCACAATATAGTGGCACTAATTTTCTTACAGATGTATGAGAGGGGCAATTAAACCCTTTATAGCACCCCCACCCCCACCCCAACCCTCGGAATTGCAAGCAGTAATTAAGAATCATTACTGATCAAATAAAATTTAAAGTCGTATGCTCTCAGATTTAGCAAGAATGTGAGATTGATTGAATTTATGCTACCAAAAAAGGTCATAAAAGCTGGAGGCAATTAACGGTTTCTCAGAGAAAAACATCAACAAGGCTCTAAAGCGCAGTTAAAACATAATCAAACAAATAAAACAAAATAATGCTCACTAAATTTCGGTTTACAAATCTTAGAAATCTACATCCGTTAACCCTGGTACCTCGTCAGTGATCGTAAATTTGAAAAGGCATGAGAAAAAAAACGAGCAAAGGACCCGTTTTCACGGTGTTGGTAATTTAGAGGGTTGGCTTGCAGCCAATAAAAGGGCCAAATCGATCCAGTCGACCTCAGGGCCCAATGGCAGTGTTATTTACTACTGTGTGTGGCAGTAGTCACAGATCACCCACTCTGACATCCTAGCGTTGGGTGGGCTGAGACCACAAATAGAATTGTCAGTAATCTCCGCAGTCAAGCTCTAGCTGTTTGTGTGGTATCCAGGAATGAGACTACATGGGTAATTAGAGCGGATATAGAGACAAGCTCTCTCACACATACACACACACACACACATACACAGGTGAGGCACACTCACCGTGACTCGGGACGCCCATGTTGTTCGCCAACTGATACAGGCGCTGCTGCTGCTCCTCATAAGAGCCATGCTCGTTCAGAGCTGACATCATGCGCCTGTAGTGCTCCTCGGGGGTCATGTGACTGCCTGGCTCCAGCGCAGGAGTGTGAGAGTTTTCTGTGGGATCAGAAGAAGCTAAATTTAATCAGCTGTTTCAAACTATGTGATTGTATGTGAGATGTTTGAATGTTTGAGTGAAGGAGAAGCCTATGTGTGGTTCTCCTCGGTACGCTGGGCGGCAGTAACTCAAGCCAGTGCATGGGGAGAGACTCTTGGGGGAGTGATGGGGAGGAGGAAGATTGGTGGAAGGGGGGATATTTTACCCTCCTCATTGAAACAGGAGCTTGGCCCCGGGCAGGCGAACAGAAGCAATGCAGCCCGGCGCAGGGGACTGGGGGGAGTGTGTTCTGCCAAGCGCCAGATAATCCACCCGAGAGGCTTCAGGTGTGTATGTGTGTGAGCATGCTCATGTGGATGATGTTTTGAGGCATTGTGAGTATGAACAATTCTGCTGTATGGGTGATGCGTGCGGGGGGTATATATATATATATATATATATATATACATATATATAATATATATATATATATATATATATATATATATATATATCAAAATTGATTAAAAAATACAATAAAAACAATTATAATATGAAATATTATTACAGCTTATTATTACAACTGAAGACTGGATTAATGGCTGTGATCCAGTCGATGCTGGATTTAATGCATCCATGCAGAATAATGCTGAACACACACACATACATATATATATATATATATACACAGCATTCTTAAAATAAAATGAGAAATAATGGTCTGGATAGGGGATCAGTACTACCCTCCAGCTGTGTGTGTGTGCATGCGTGCGTGCGTGCGTACGTGCGTGAGTGTGTGTTTGTTTGGAAGGAAGGAGCTTAGACACAACAGCTGCTATGCTCTCAAACTACACACACATGTGCACACAAAAGCATACACATGCAACATGCTATGTTGTTTGGGTGTGGTGATGGATCACAGACATGCAGACACAAGACATTAGATCAGCGGCATTCCAAAGCCATGCTAATCCACAGCGGGTGACCGACGCAAGCCAACTGTAATTCACCGACCTAAAACACACATAACACCCATTTATCATTCTCACTGCAGCAGCCGTGCTGATTGGCTACACGGTGACGAGCGAGCAGGTAATGCCTCAAAATAAAATATGCTATCTAAACACAAGAGATCTCAGACCACTGATTATTGGGTGTGGAATGTGTTGAGACACATATAGAGATGTCGCATACTAGATGCAGTTATGTGAAAACTTTATTATTAAAATACTGAAAATATAATATTGAATTTAATAATGACCATCATGATTATTTGTATTTCAGAATGTCACTTCTATGAGAATTGTTTTAGCATATTATTTTTATAACATAAATGAGTATAACATTTTTAAAAACACTGAGCCCTAACCAGATATCACACAAAGTGTGGGAAAATCTTCTTATTTATATGCATACTGGGGAACTCTGCCAATAGTAAAATCTCACTGACCCAAAATTCTGTCATATCTTCTGATTGGCTGTGATTTGCATAGTATTTTTTTAGTATAGTATCTTTGTCACACTTGGTAAGCGCACAATATTAATACCACCAGTGAGCAAACAAAAGGTGAAACTAAAGAATGGGTAAGAAAAGGTAAAATTGGATTTTCAGAATGACAGTTTATTTCTTAAAAACAGTATTTAGAACAATTATTACAGATCTCACTGTTGTAGATAACATATGTATATGGAATACTTGGGTGGGCTAAACAAAACAAACAAACATTATTAACAAATTAACCTAAAAATATGTTACAATAATGTTAGGTAGATTTGAGGACTGGTCACCTCACTGGTCTGAGGAACAGATCCAGATTACCGCCTGCTCAACTCTTCCTGCTAGATGCTTGATTATATTTGACTTGGTGTCACTGAGTCTGCCTGATGTTTCTGCTGCCTGCCTGTTACGCTGTTCCACCTCATTAGCTCAGCCTGTTGACAATACCCAGGAGCCTCACCGATTTGCATTTTAGCGAAATCTTAAGATTTAAATGTTAGCATTAAGATATTGATTTTGAGCTAAATTTTAGATTTGATTGCTTCATCCAACTGAACAAAAAATTGAGGGTGTCCAAAAACACAGTAACTTCAAAACCATGGGCTTATCTCACAGACTCAAACACATATCCATGAACGGAAAAAGAAACCATAATTTCTTTTCCTAGCAAGAGGAAGTCAAACATCACCCAATTCTCCCTACTGTGTCCCTCACTCAATTGCTAATTCTCTCTCCAACAAACCACCAAAATGTATTAGAATAAGACTAAACTGTACTTCTTGGATTTGAGGCTTTTTTTAATACCTGGTTGAGTCATGACGGTTGTCAGTATGGATGCGGGACACCACCCTAAAGAAGAACCTGTGAGAGCCTGTGTTACAATAGAGAAGGCATGGGCAACTTGGGTGATGGGAGGCCACTGTCCTGCAGAGTTTAGCTCCAACCCTGATAAAAAAATCCAGTAGCTTTCTGGTAATCCTGAAGAAATTGATTAGCTTGTTTAGGTGTGTTTGATTAGGGTTGGAGCTAAACTCATTGACTTCAACATTAATAACCTAATTTTCAGCGTCACAACTTTCAGTGTCACAACTTCAAATCAGATCCTGTGTAGTCTAACAAGCACTATTAGTAATCAGACCATACAATTCATACAGAACTTATCCCATTCACCTTTACTAGATCTAGATCCCGGCTGCTTTGGACGTACGACCACAAGAGACACTTTTAGCAGCTCTAGGCGATGGTGAGTGTGTTTTTTGTTTATGACTATCAAGAGTCTCAATGATACAGCACACATTCATGCAACACTCTTACTTTATTGATTTTTTTTTTAACTCCTACAATGTGGACTAAAAACTCTCCTTTTCTGAGCGTTGGCACTCAAGCGTGGAGGTGTGTAAGTGAGAAAGGCAGGAAATAAAGAAAAAAAAGAGAACCCTAGATTCTGCTATAAAAGTCTGAGAACACATTGAAAGTCTGGGATTCAAAATCTAATTCAAATTTGGAAATACATTAGTGAGAATAGATTTTAGAAACTAATAAATAAAGAAATCAATACTCTAAATGTTAATCAATATTTCAGGTATACTACAGTAGGTCACACTGATCATGTAACTCTTTGTACAGACAGTTCTTTCTTACATTAAAGTGCTTAGACTTCCGTAAATTTCTCAATTTACAATTCAACTTTCCGGGACTACACACTCTATTTATATCACATGATTTAGCAACGTTGCACTTGTGAACCCGCCACACAGAGTGTGCGCAAAAAGTTAACAGGAGGGGGGAGGAGATGTCTTTCTTCCACTGAGCATTGTTCTCTCCTCCCTCCTCTTACTATCTGTCCACCCCTTCTCTCCACTCTCGCTCAATCTCGCCCCATCAATTCCCACCTACTCCATCTTACGCACTAAGGTTAAACAGCCCTGATTGTGGCGCATTTTCATCTCCAGCACACATACGCACATGCACACACATGCACAAGAGGGGCCCCTACCTTTAGGTGACACGCTGCGGGACTTCTTGCTGTCAGATGGGCACTCGCTGCTGCTGTTGGGGGAGTAGGCTCTCCTCTTGCCTAGAATGTCATCTGTGGGGAAAAAAAAAGATAGAGAAAGAGGTTAGGGGGGTTCAGATGCGGTCAGACGGCCCCTAAACCCCTTGGCGTGCAGCTCACCACCTGGCTCAGTACCTGCATACATGATGGAGCTGTGAGAGCGACTAAAGATACGAAGAGATGAGAGGGCCCTGCGCCAGCGTGAATGACAGATCTGGTTCTTACTCAGCCAAACGAGAGATTCTTTCACCCGCTCTTTCTCCTATCTCGAACAAACACGCTCCCTCTCTTTTGCACTCACCCTCGCTCTCTACCGTTGTTTCTTGTCTTGACTCTCTATCTCTCTATCTGTGCATACAAACGCTCTTGGTCTTCACACCGGCCTAATACGGAGTAAAATGACAAGTAATGAAAAGACAAGCGAGAGAAAAAAAAAGTACGTCTAGGCTTCTATCAAACTCCTGTTGTCGTGCTATTATGCCTTTTTGCTTTTTTCACTCACTCTCACTCTCCGTTTTCAGTGAATATAGAGCTCACACCTTTTGCTAATCTCTTCCTTCCTCTCTATCACTCTTTCTCTCCCTCCCCCTTCTCTCTTTATCTTTCTCTCTCTCTCTCTCTAGAAAAGTGGAGGCTGTCTGCACAAGCCTAATGCAGCGCTCTAGTGAGCCGCTGGTGTCTAGTGTACGATTACAGCACCCTCCTCCCCCCAAACACATCTCAAATCAATATCCTGCTAATCATGCTGGGAGGGGTGCTGCTGAGAGCATGGTGGTGCATGCATGCAGGAAGGAAGAGACCGTTTGTCATTGCACTCTCCTCTCCCTCCCTCCTTCTCTCTCTCTCTCTGCCCTCATGCGCCACATGAAGTAAAAAAGTCAAAGCCACAGAGTTATGCTCTTCCTTTTGTCTTTTGTTGTTGTCTGATTCTTTATCTAATGAGATTGTGCATCTCAAATAGATTATGCATGTTGCTTGTATTTGAACGTTTATTGTATTTATTGTGTTTTATTGTCTATAGATATCATAAAAAGTTATTTTAAAAACATTTATGGTGCCCTGTGGGTGCATCATTTTAAAGACCTCATAATATCACTCGACAAGTACAGTTTTCTTTCTTATTCTGACGTATTTCCTATTGAAACAGACAATTACAATGCAACATATTGACATACATACATACATACATACATCTTCTTCCGCTCATCCGGGGCCGGGTCGCGGGGGCAGCAGTCTAAGCAGAGATGCCCAGACTTCCCTCTCCCTAGACACTTCCTCCAGCTCTTCTGGGGGGATACCGAGGCGTTCCCAGGCCAGCCGGGAGACATAGTCTCTCCAGCGTGTCCTAGGTCTTCCCCGGGGCCTCCGCCCAGTGGGACGTGCCCGGAACACCTCCCCAGGAAGGCGTCCAGGAGGCATCCGGAACAGATGCCCGAGCCACCTCAGCTGACCCCTCTCGATGTGGAGGAGCAGCGGCTCTACTCTGAGCTCCTCCCGAGTGACCGAGCTTCTCACCCTATCTCTAAGGGATCGCCCAGCCACCCTGCGGAGAAAGCTCATTTCAGCCGCCTGTATCCGGGATCTTGTTCTTTCGGTCATGACCCAAAGCTCATGACCATAGGTGAGAGTAGGAACGTAGATTGACTGGTAAATCGAGAGCTTTGCCTTACGGCTCAGCTCCTTCTTCACCACAACAGATCGGTACATCGACCGCATTACTGCTGAAGCTGCACCGATCCGTCTGTCAATCTCCCGTTCCATCCTTCCCTCACTCGTGAACAAAACCCCAAGATACTTAAACTCCTCCACTTGAGGAAGGATCTCTCCACCAACCTGAAGTGGGCAAGCCACCCTTTTCCGGCTGAGGACCATGGCCTCGGATTTGGAGGTGCTTATTTTCATCCCAGCCGCTTCACACTCGGCTGCAAACCGTCCCAGTGCACGCTGAAGGTCCTGGTATGAAGGGGCCAACACGACAACATCATCCGCGAAGAGCAGAGACGAAATCGTGTGGTCCCCAAACCTGACACCCTCCGGCCCCTGGCTGCGCCTAGAAATTCTGTCCATAAAGATTATGAACAGAACCGGCGACAAAGGGCAGCCCTGCCGGAGTCCAACATGCACCGGGAAGAAGTCTGACTTACTACCGGCAATGCGAACCAAGCTCCTGCTTCGGTCATACAGGGACCGGACAGCCCTTAGCAAAGGACCCCGGACCCCATATTCCCGGAGCACCCTCCACAGGCCGCCTCGGGGGACACAGTCGAATGCCTTCTCCAAATCCACAAAACACATGTGGACTGGTTGGGCAAACTCCCATGAACCCTCCAGCACCCCGTAGAGAGTATAGAGCTGGTCCAGTGTTCCACGGCCAGGACGAAAACCGCACTGTTCCTCCTGAATCCGAGGTTCCACTATCGGCCGTATTCTCCTCTCCAGTACCCTGGCATAGACTTTCCCAGGGAGGCTGAGAAGTGTGATCCCCCTATAGTTGGAACACACCCTCCGGTCCCCCTTCTTAAAAAGAGGAACCACCACCCCGGTCTGCCATCCCAGAGGCACTGTCCCCGACCGCCACGCGATGCTGCAGAGGCGTGTCAACCAAGACAGCCCCACAGCATCCAGAGACTTAAGGTATTCGGGGCGGATCTCATCCACCCCCGGTGCCTTGCCACCGAGGAGTTTCTTGACTACCTCGGTGACCTCAGCTAGGGTGATGGACGAGTCCACCTCCGAACCCTCAGCCTCTGCTTCCTCCATGGAAGACGTGACGGCGGGATTGAGGAGGTCCTCGAAGTATTCCTTCCACCGTCCGACGACATCCCCAGTCGAGGTCAACAGCCGCCCACCCCTACTGTAAACAGCATTGGTAGGGGACTGTTTCCCCTTCCTGAGGCGCCGGACAGTTTGCCAGAATTTCTTCGAGGCCAGCCGATAGTCCTTCTCCATGGCCTCACCGAACTCCTCCCAGGCCCGAGTTTTTGCCTCCACGACCACCCGGGCCGCAGTCCGCTTGGCCTGCCGGTACCTGTCAGCTGCCTCCGGAGTCCCACGAGCCAACCAGGCCCGATAGGACTCCTTCTTCAGCTTGACGGCATCCTTTACTTCCGGTGTCCACCACCGGGTTCGAGGATTGCCGCCTCGACAGGCACCGGAGACCTTACGGCCACAGCTCCGAGCAGCCGCTTCGACAATGGAGGTGGAGAACATGGTCCACTCAGACTCAATATCTCCAGCCTCCTTCGGGATCTGGTCGTAGCTCTGCCGGAGGTGAGAGTTGAAGATCTTTCTGACAGGAGATTCGGCCAAACGTTCCCAGCAAACCCTCACAGTACGCTTGGGTCTGCCGAGTCCGTCCAGCCTCCTCCCCCGCCATCGGATCCAACTCACCACCAGGTGGTGATCAGTTGACAGCTCCGCCCCTCTCTTCACCCGAGTGTCCAAGACATACGGCCGCAGGTCAGATGAAACGACCACAAAGTCGATCATCGACCTACGGCCTAGGGTGTCCTGGTGCCACGTGCACTGGTGGACACCCTTATGCTTGAACATGGTGTTCGTTATGGACAAACTGTAACTAGCACAGAAGTCCAATAACTGAACACCACTCGGGTTCAGGTCGGGGGGCCGTTCCTCCCAATCACGCCCCTCCAGGTGTCACTGTCGTTACCCACGTGAGCGTTGAAGTCCCCCAGTAGAACAACGGAGTCCCCAGTCGGGGCACTTTCCAGCACCCCTCCCAGAGACTCCAAGAAGGCCGGGTACTCTACACTGCCGTTTGGCCCGTAGGCACAAACGACAGTGAGAGACCTATCCCCGACCCGTAGGCGTAGAGAAACGACCCTCTCGTTCACCGGGGTAAACTCCAACACATGGCGGCTGAGCTGGGGGGCTATAAGCAAGCCCACACCAGCCCGCCGCCTCTCACCATGGGCAACTCCAGAGTGGTGAAGAGTCCATCCTCTCTCAAGGAGTGTGGTTCCAGAACCCAAGCCATGCGTAGAGGTGATTCCGACTATCTCTAGTCGGAACCTCTCAACCTCACGCACAATCTCGGGCTCCTTCCCCGCCAGTGAGGTGACGTTCCACGTCCCTAAGGCTAGATTCCGTGTCCAGGGATCGGGTCGCCGAGGCCCCTGCCTTCGACTGCCGCCCAATCCTCTCTGCACCGGCCCCTTACGGCTCCTCCTGCAGGTGGTGAGCCCACGGGAAGACGGTCCCACGTCGCTTCTTCGGGCTGAGCCCGGCCGGACCCCGTGGGGAGAGGCCCGGCCACCAGGCGCTCGCATACGAGCCCCAACCCCGGGCCTGGCTCCAGGGTGGGGCCCCGGCTGCGCCATACCGGGCGACGTCACGGTCCTTGGGTGTATTTCCTTCATAAGGGGGTTTTTGAACCGCTCTTAGTCTGACCCGTCGCCTAGGACCTGTTTGCCTTGGGAGACCCTACCAGGGGCATATAGCCCCAGACAACATAGCTCCTAGGGTCATTCGGGTACTCAAACCCCTCCACCACGTTAAGGTGGCAGTTCAAGGAGGGGGATTGACATATAGTCATATATGACTATATGTCTATATATTGACATATAGTCAATATATATGACTATATATTGACATATAGTCATATTTCTTTTTAAATAGCCAATATGATTTGTTGCATTTGGTATAAATTGCAACAGTTGGGTTACGGAAGTAATATCATATTCCTTTTATCCATTGGGGAATAGATTTTTAATAAATAAACCTTTAAAGACAGACCTACTGTGAGCTACAAGGATGTTAATCAATGGTACATGCTTTTGATGAAGCCATCAGTCTGCATTATTTCAACTTTATTTTTAAATAATAATGTTAAACAGCAGAATTCCTGGTAAAAACTACATTCGCCTTGATTCTGCAAAAGATCTCCACAAATCAGAAAATAGAATCATACAAAATTTAACCCCCCCCCCCGACATTAACGTCACCCGGCATTTGTCCCGGGATTGTTTGATTTTGGTTCATTCACACTGCTAGTGATTTGCCCGGGATCTGTGAGTGCATTCACACACAACCCGTCAAGATCCCGGAAAGACACTTGACGTGTAACGTACGCGTCGAAAACAGGTACGCATTCCACAAAGCTGGTGAACAATCTCAGCATCAGCGCGGATAGAGAGGAGCTTCTGGTCTCTGCTTCATTCCAGTTTGCAGACATTAGTTCATCCTTTCTTTGTTGATGACGAACACAAACTTTCTTCTAAGAGCAACAGAGTCGCGTGAGCGTCATCACTATGACACACCCCTTACGGCATTGATCCTGGCTTTTGTTCACACAGCGCGCGTTCCGGGACTGATTCCGGCAATGTTACTAGGGCCCCAACCCGGCATCGATGCCGGTATCAATCCCGGGTCGTGTTTGCGTTCACACAGGAAAGGGGCTTTGGTTTCACGAACCACTCAAAACAAAAAATAGTGTTCCAACCAATCAACGACAGGGGGTGGGTGTTGTGAGGTTTTACGCTCGTACACGGCTACACACAAAGTGTGTTAGCTGAAGAAAAAGCCAGCGTCTATCAACGAATCCATGTCGGTGCATGTCGAAGTACCGAATCCATGTCGGTTTCGAAGTACCGAATCCATGTTGGTACTTCTGGAACCAAAGCTGAAAAAGCGAACAGACACTGTTGCACTCTATTAGGTGTGGACCATTCTCATACTATTGTTTGATTGGAGAAAAATCTGTGTAGTGCAGGATGATGTCAACAATACCTTCACTCCATTTTCCTAACAGATATAAACTAAAACCCCACAAAACTCTCATTTTTATTCCACAGGGTTTGTAAAGGAAGCCACTATTACAGATGACCCTTACATGTAATCCATGAATAAAGCTCTACACATCAAAGAAGAGTGAAGGGGAAGATTCTTACATGGCAACAAAACCGAGAGAGCCCACTGCACCTCTGTATATGTCCGACACAAAAGTACAAACTACTCTCTCACACCCCTGCCTCTCGACACCAAGCGTACTGTTCATCCCTCTCTCAGATAAGAGTACTGAAGAGAGACACAGAGTGGCAAAGAAAAGCAAGCCTGCGCTTGAAAGGGCTTTTGGAGTGGCAGAGCTCGGTCTGGGATTCTTTGTGGGGATCGAGCTTTACTAATGACGCTGTTTGATGTCTTCTCATCGGGGGGGAAGGCTGTCTATCCCACTCCAAAGAGAAAAAGGGGCCTCTCTAATGGGCCCCCATATCCTCTTCTAACCTCCACCCAAAGACAACAACAACACTCCCTCCGTCTGTCTCTCACTCCACTTCTCCCTTAGTCGGCCTTTGAGGTGAAGAATCTCCCTTGGCGTATTCAATTATTTTCCGCTCTCTATCTTCACGTAGATACGATCACTGCATAAGTGTAAAACTATAGCAATTGGCTGCTCCTGTCTCTTTGGCTTTTGAGCCAAAAGAGCTCAAAAGCAATATGCAAAAACTTCAGTAAAAGGTGTTTATTATATAATATGAGTTAAAAGGAGTCCATTTCTGGTTTGGTGAAGATAAAGGAGTACTTACAAATGGAGTTGTGAAGGTAGCCAAGACAAAAAAGGTTGGGAAACACTTATACCATCCAGAGAACCCTCTGGTTTCTGTACCAGCTGTGTTGATCTGCTCGCTCTTCCTCCCTGTATGTCTCTCTTTGAGCCTAATCTCTTAGTGGTGTCTTTCCCACAGGGCTCAGCCACCCTAGTGCTGCTATCTCCAGCCCAGCCTGTTCTCCAAGCTCCATCGTGTCTTATCAGGCAACCTCCTGCCTGCCAAGACTCCCAAAGCCCTGGGCTGCGTCCAGTTCCATCTCCATCAGTTCAACCTCCATCTCCGTCTCTCAATCAACAGTCCTGAACTGTCACTCAGACCTACAGCTCAAACTCACACAGCACTCTGTCCCCCGAATCAAACCTCCCAAGTGATTAAACACAACTTATAACACCTTTAAACTTCTTGATGTGATTTGAGAGTGCAGGACACAGTGATTTGCAGTAGAGATGCTTTCGTAAGTGAGAGGGGAAAAGTTTTTGAGCAGGGCAGTGTGCCCATGACGTCATCTCAGGCGGAGAGGAAACCTGGCTCTGTACCGCTCTTAGCACTTTGGTCTCTAGCTGAAGCAAGGCGCTCAACAAAAGAATAAAGTTCGGGACCATGAGGAGGAAGCCGCTATTCTGCAAGGTGGGAAGCAACACTGACTCATTCATAGCTTCTTTTCTCCTTATAAACCTCCATGTTAAAGGGTTAGTTCACCCAAAAATGAAAATTCTGTCAGTATTTACTCACCCTCATGTTGTTCCAACCACGTAAGACCTTCGTTCATCTTCGGAACACAAATTAAGATATTTAAGATATTAAGATCGCTCCTGCATACAGTCCATAGGCTTCTTGAGGGACTGGCTCTTGCTGTCCTCGAAAAGTCATTAAAGACATCGTTAAAATAGTCCAAGTGACTACAGGGGCTCAATCTTAAGTTTATCAAACGACGAGAACACTTTTGTGCGCAAAAAAACAACAAAAATAACGACTTTATTTCAACTTTTCGTTTATTTCTCCCTCTGCGCGAGTCAGGTTACTAGTTTAATAGCGTGAGCTTCTGTTATTGTACGTCACACGCATCACACACACATGACCAGTGTCGGCCAATAGTGAGCCTACGTGTGACGTAGCTCTACGCAATCACACTACGTTAACTGACTTACAGGCTCATGGAGAAGGAAGTGAATAGTTGAAATAAAGTCGTTATTTTTGTTGTTTTTTTGCGCACAAAAGTGTTCTCGTCGTTTGATAAACTTAAGATTGAGCCCCTGTAGTCACTTGGACTATTTTAACGATGTCTTTAATGACTTTTCGGGGACAGCAAGAGCCAGTCCCTCAAGAAGCCTATGGACTGTATGCAGGAGCGATATTAATATCTTAAATATCTTAATTTGTGTGATCATTTTTGGGTGAACTAACCCTTTAACTGTTCACCCACTGCTTTCCAACTCCTGTCCATTTACTGTTCTCCGTTTTGTGTTATTATTTTAAAATATACGTTATACTAGCATACTCAGTGGACAGTGCAGAGTATATGCTTCATTCGGACTACTACTGGTTAGTATTTTATGCCGTCTACACTGCATGATACAAAATAAAATATAGAATGCTAGTACACGAATTTCCAAATTAAACTTTAGTCTTATTATTCAAACTTTTTTAGTAAAAATATGCTATTCACACTTACTTCTCTAGCTTGAAATTAAGTGCTCATTTGATAAATAAATGCATAAAAAAAGATTCAAAGAACTTCAAAAATCCACAGCAGCAGCAAGAATACTGCGCTCTCTCTGTCTCTCAGTGCACTCAAGGGAGAGGCAGGGTTTCAGCAGCGCCTGTCTGCCTCAGGGTCAGAGATTTTAAGGCGGAAAGCCTTTAATACCAATTAAATGTTGCCTCTTAAAGCTGTGATGCTCACATTTAACACCAAACAGTGAGACTCGGAGCTGCCTCGTGCCTTAGCCATGTTACCCAACTCACGGAACGGCTCCTGTCGCCAGCACTGCTGCTAATTCCTTTCAACTCCAGCCAGAGCGGTGCAGAGCTGGGCCAAAACAACAGCAGAACTTTAATAAAGGGAGGAGAGGAGAAAAGAGAAAGCTAGATTGATGGAGAAATAGCAAAACGACTAAATGGTTTGGAGAAAACCAAGGCTCTTGGTTTTCTCCTCCTTCTCCCTTTGCTCCTTCCGTCTCTCTCCAGCTACTGACAAGTTGGACAGGCCATACTCCTTAATTCCCTTTTCTTATTCCCTTAATCTGTCATCTTTATCAGGCAGGGGAAGTGGCGGGCGGCGCGGCGGAGCCCCAACCTCCAATCAATCTCCACATTACAGCTGACAGAATGGTGCTAATAACTTATTGATCCCCCTGTTTGCGGGGCTCGGCCAGAACTGAAAGGATGGCATTGATTGGCTATGGGGGGGGGAGCAGTACGGCGTTTCCGCCAGCCCAGAGGATTCAGAACCGTCCTCCTCTACTGCTGCTCCCCCACTGAGAGCCTTAGGGGAGAGACAGACAAAAAGAGGGAGAGACAGAAAATGAGGGAGGGAGACGAAAAAAGAGAGAGAGATCAAAATCATGGGAACTAGAACGAGAAAACAACAGAACAAGGCAAAAAAAAAATGCCGCAATTGAGGGAAAAATAAAGACGGGGAGACAAAAGGTGGTTGAGGAAAATGCAGGAAGATGCAGAAAAGGCAGCCAGTGAACGGGCAGAAAATCAACAGAAAATAGAAAATGTTAAAAAAAAAAAAAAAAAAAAAAAATTATAATTATGCTTGCACCGTTTGATGGTAGCATTAACTAGGCCAGACTGCTTTACAGATTAGGTGAGATGAAAAATCATGGAAAGATATGAAAATTCTTTTAGTTTCATAAAATTTGTTTTACTGTTTGGATTATACTTTTTTAAACTCAAGTGGAACAAAATGTAAAGCCATTTTTTTAAACTTATATATAATTCCAATTAAAATGTACAGCTATTTAAAACTATATGTTGTTATATATTATTTAATAAAATAAATATAATATCATTTTATATTATATTTTCTATGTTTTATTCAATATTTTATATAAAATTTCTGTGGGAACCGGGATTTATATTTTTGAAGGATACTTCAAAAAAGAAAGTTCAAAAGAACAGCTTTTATTTGAAATATAAATATTTTGTAACATTATAAATGTATTTACTGTCACTTTAGATTGATTTGAATTCATCCTTGATGAATAAAAGTTTTAAAAGAAAAAAAAAAACTTGCCCCCAAACTTTTAATAATAATAATAATAAATGTTTCTTGAACATTTCTTAAAGTAATTTTATTTCATACTTTTATATAATATACCTTTACATTTTTTTATTTGTTAAACTGTTAAATCCCAAGTGATTTACAGTGTCAGAGTCGGTTTACAGAGTCGATTAAGGCTCACACTTAGGTGCAATAAATGTTCATGTTCATGTTCATGCACAGGATAAGTAGACTAGATTTGTAGGAGGAAAAAAGATAAACATCAGTGACTGGACACTTCAATTGCAGGATAAATATGCAAATGCTGCATCTTCAGAGATCTTCAGATTAAGATTATAACATACAAATTCAGGGAATATACGTCTACGCACTGGTCCAGATACACAACAGACTCCCGCAGACGCTCTTGTCTGCCTTTAGGAAAGCATGAGTGCGGCAGAGAGGGAGGGGAAAAAAGCAAAAACACCTTATACGCCTATTAAGAGTCTCTGGTCTGACCGCAAAGCCACGTTTAGGAGTCTACACAGAGAGCCAGACGAGCTGCCGGCGCCCTGCCCTCCCCCCATCCCTCGCTGGGGCCAGCAGGCCGGCCGGCCGGACGGAGGGGGTGAGGGTGGGGGAGCAGGAGCCGCCTCTCCTCCGTCGCTGACTGGCTGCGGCTGACGCCTGGGTCAGCTCTCATGTCTGTCCCTCAGATTTAATTAAC
Organism: Pimephales promelas; assembly: GCF_016745375.1. Next base: position 19,410,994 of record NW_024121654.1, read on the forward strand.
GGGCCTCTCCGGTGCACAGCAACCCCAGCGCGGCAGTCGGCTTCCTCTTCCTCCGCCTGTCTCGCGACTCCACACTGCAGTCCACCCTCCCTTGATACCATACGACGCTCTGCTCATTCATTTGTTCTGCACTTTTCCAACCTTTTCTTCTCCCTCTCTCTCTCTCTCGCTCAACCACATACCCACAGAAGAAATCAGACTTGAGAGGAAGTAAAAGAGACTGTGTGACGGAGAAAAAAAAGCTGTTGGAGTCTCACAGCTGAACATGGAAATACGGACACTTAAGTCTGCATTGATTTAAGCTTATTTAAGCGTCAAATTTAACATACTGGTACATCCAACTTTGCAACGGCATGTGGTGAAATGCATAATTTGATAAATGTGCTGAATTCTCATGATCTGATCAACGAAAGAAAAAAAAAAAACGCATGCCCAAATGGGTCTGTTCTATCCGTTCGACCCTTAACCTGGCCCAGAGACGGAGGCTCTCTAATTTCACTGGCAGACAGAATTAGATGCGCTGGGTGATCGGATTGGACTTGTTTACAGACATGAGTCTAGCTGCTTAAACCCGTTAAACCTCTTTTAAATGCTCAAATTGACAGATTTTGGTCATCAGCCACACTGCAGGTGGCTTCCTCTCTTATTACTTTGTGTCTTCTTCAATTAAGATTAAGATTAATTGAGCGTCTTCCATTTAAATTATGAGAGATTATACTAGACTTGTTTTTAACCCAACCCTTAGATCTCTACACTAGTATAAATCTCCAGTCCAGTATAGGTGATTTGATCCATCTTTGGAGCTGTTGGATCAGGACTGGGACTGTTTTATGCTGGACCAATGCCACTGTAATAGGATTTAGCCACATACAGTATATTCACATATGGCCATTTGTCCACAAACCAATTATAGGATCCTCCATAGTATGACTCAACTATAAAGTATTAACTGCAATCTAAACAAATACCATTAATTGAAATAATAATTTCTATAAATAAATCAAACTTTTTAGTGCAAAATGCAAAATGTCTAAACTTCAAGAATAGTTTACACCAGAAGCTGAAATGGAAGCTGTAGAGAATTGATTAAATACCATTAATATATATAATTCTATAATTAAATATTTTAAAAGGCAACAAAAACTTCAAATAATACATATTTAAGCATAACTAAAAAACAAGATTACTTAACCTGTGGGTGACCATGTGGTTCAGACTTGGAAGTAAAACTATAAATATAAAATGTAATTAAATAAAATTTAGAACATACAATAAGTTATTGTTATTAAAATAAATGACATTCAAATAGTCAAATAAAAAAAATTAAAATGCGACATAAATCTTCAAACAATACATAAACCCTAACTCAAAAACTAGACTGATCAAAATGACTAAACCCTTAAGTGACCACATGGAGTTCAGATGACCAATGAGATTAACACAAAGTATGCCCGGTAGTCCTTCTGTTTGGTCCGAGATTGATGACAAATAAAGCTATTTACTGAGAGTAGTTTTAACGGTGGTTTAAGTTGTGTGCTAAGAGAGGCGAAGACAAGAGCATTAAGTAATGGAATGAAGATGGCCACAATGGAGCGAGTAATGAGCTTACAGCCCTCAATCATGCAGATTAAACCAAATTAAAATACTAACACGCAGTCAGTGTAATTGTTCTACATCAATCACAGGATAAACCCTGTAAAAAAATCGCAATAAAACTGAATAATGTAGACAGAGAGAGCCATAGAAACAATTACAGCAATAATCCAAGACTATAAGTCAGATACTGCACATTTCACAGATTTGAGTGTGTATCATAATCATAAAAGCATGTTTCATCTGCTTTTATCCAGACAACTTCCTATTCATGTCCATGGATCTGCTTTTGCCCCATAAGTACTGTATGTATTCACTTCATAAGGGCCAAAACACATGGATAATAACATACCAGAACATTAATCTCCGATTATGCGTAAGTGCGTCTCAGGTGTGCTGTCTCTAGGCGTGTCTTACCTGAGTGTGCAGAGGCGAGGCTGAGGTCGGAGCAGGGCTGGCCCTCGGGCATGCCGTGCTGTCGGGTGTGGTGCAGGTTGGAGATGATCGTTGAGAGGTCACTGTCACGACTGAAAAAGTAAAGAGATAACAAGAAGTTAGAGGGAGGGTAAATACCTCTTGAGATTCCTAATCTCAGGCTCAAAATGCAAAGAAACAGCACACACACATCAAGCATTTTAGTACAAAAAACAAAACCTTTCAATAAAAAAACTAACAATTCTGTCCATTGAAACTGGAATGATCAACCTTAAGAATTGAACACAAGAAGAATAAAAAAAACAGTATGCAGTAAGTAAACCGTAAACCAAATGTAATTCCACCACAAACAAACTCGACTGAATCAAACACGGCCGACCTGCTGCACTCCGGTCTGGTCCCTTGAAGCTGAAACGCTCTCTGCCTTTGGCTCTTTTGCTTCGCTTCTGCATTCATTGTCTTTTGGATTTTAAGCGTATAATGAGCGCTGACAGATTCCTGTGTCAAGCTATTTTGAGTTTCATCCAGACTCATCTTCAACCTTAAGATGTTCTAATCAACACATTCAACTCATAAGCAGTTTATGAGCTTAAAACCAGGTGATTATGGTTTTTATGATCGCTCTGCTGAAATCGTTTGGGTCTCTGGAGGCGCGGGGGATGAGTGTAATCTCTAGAGATCTGCCGTTTCATAAAGGAACCCGATAAGTGGCAAATAAAAGGGGCTGGTTTTAGCATTAAACATGTGCGTGCGGATTTAGAAATTACAATGGATAATAAAATCTGTATGTAATTCTGGAGATATTTAAGAAAGTATTTATGCCCCAGTGTCAAATAGCCTTATACGCAACCTTGCATTGCTTGACTGCAACCAGAGAACTGATCTTGACTGCTGTTTTAGACAGGTGAAGAAACCGAGGAATGCTTAGATTGAGAGACCCCAAACTTTCTCTATGAAAAATAGGATCTGATTTGTTTAGTTATACACACTATATTTGCTCACATATGCCATGAGGAATGGCTTTATTATATATTGCCATAAAACGGACCCCAAAAAGAATCAATGATATTATATTTGATTATAATATCTTTGATATTATATTTAAAAACATTATCTGTTAAATGGGTTTTAATTAGGTCAGAGGAACATATTAAAAGAATTTGAATGGAAAATATGAGGTAAATTCAGAAAAGAACAAGATATTCACCCTTTTATAATAACTATATTTTATATTAATATTATATATTAATATTATATTTTATTTTAACTATATAGCCTTTTTTTTACAATACTACTATTTATTATCTTTATTGTCTACACATGACACATTAAACATGAAAAAGAGGGTTAAAGTACAGAGCTCTTTGCAGACTGATAAACTGATCTCAGGCCAGTAAAGGCGTCCACGTCGCACACTTGTCTTCCTCTCTCGGGTCGTCTCTTCAAGGCCAACTGAAGGGTTTACAGATTAGGACTGAGCAAGGCCGTTCCCTCAACCTCCCTTCCTCCCTCCTTCCCACTCTCATCCTTTCCTCACTCATCCTTCATTAACCCTTTTTAGTCCTGCTTGGCCCATGTTGTCTCTATAGAAAGTGATAGAAGAAGTGTGTCACTGAGGTATTTTAATGCAATCTGATTACAGCTGTGATCGCATTACAACGCATAATGATTTCAAATACCCGATTAGCAAATATCAGATGCATATCTCACAGTGCCTGGCAGTCTGTGGGGCGCACTAATATCAAGAGAGTTCTGAGGGACATTTTTACGGGCTGTCACAGGGCTTGAGCATGAGCATAGCCCTGCTGTGTGTGGCAGTCCAAATGCTAGTTTTACAGTCTGTAGATTACAGGCTGGGCTTCAGTAATGTCAGCCTGCCACACTTTCAGTTCGTCTACAAACAACACAGCACGTACAGGAATTTATTCTCCATGACCAAACTGGGCTACAAATTCACTTGTCATTCCGAGAACCCAAAAGGCTGACAGAAATGCCATTGGTCCACTGTACGACACAAGATCAGATACACGATACTTATACATAATGACAGCATTCACTGAGCTATATATTGTTGGACAAATTATGATTTTATCTTACGTTCTGACAATATTGTAATGTCATGAGTTAAAAAAAGCAAATTATTAAAAATTATTTTTTTTAAAAATGATGTTGGTCAAATAATTATTACAAACAATGCACACACAAAATATTAAACATAAAATTAATACTAATTAAATTAAATACTATTTAATTTAAAACAATACATACATACAGTATATACATATAAACGTGGAACAAAATATTATTATATAGATAAATATTAACCTATTTTACTAATATAGAAACTGTCATTTAAAGATACATTTTCAATTAAAAACTATTCAGATACTATTAATACTTAATAAATACTATATATATATATATATATATATAATACATTATATACATACTATATTATACATAAATATAAACCTTACAGTACACAATACAGCAAAAGCACAATTACTGTCGTACATTTACAAGAATAAAAATCATTTCATTTGAGGCTGGCAATCTCCCAGATGAATAAAATGAGCGTGAAATAAATTAATAAAATCAACAAATTCCCTACAAAGCGATTTCACACAATATGCTACATCTATATAAGTTACACCATAGAAAACACCCAAACAACTTAAACGAACTCTAGTACAAAACATTTTAAATAGCGTTTAGATTTAAATATTATTAAAAATTTCATGTTTGTCTACTCTAATTTGGCAACAGCTCTATAAAATATTAAAAACTTGCGTGAAGCTATCCTACTCTGTGTAGCGCAAACATCCATTTAACCTTTATCTAGGAAACAACTCTGCCGTTCTCTATAGGTCATCCAAGTTCCCCCATCCATCCCCTTAACAGGGCATCAGTCCAAACAACAGCTCCATCTTCCAGCTCCTCCTCTGGCAGCTAAGGAAGGCTATTATCCTCGGACGGAGGCTCTGCAGTGAGCTCACTAAGCAAGGACATTGTTAGCAGGTTAATTAGCACACTTTTTCTGGGCTGTCCCGGTGTGTGTCGCTAATGAGGCCTCCCAAGACTGTCAGCCAAGGTCATAATCTGCGTCAGGGCTGGATCTAAGACCCGGCCGCCTGAGTCAGCGATCCCACACAGGGGAGCACAGGGCGGACCTGACAACTCCGCTTAGGACATGAGCTGCGGCTTATCACGCAGTGAAGACGATCAGCATAATCTCCACCTAAACTGGTCAATACCTCTTACACTTCCCCGTCAACCGCACAGACACTTTGCCCCAGATATGACCCATGTGAGAGGACATGCACTGGGCACGACAATTTAAAATAGGGCAGCAAATGGGCCTGATGACTCTACTTAGTTAAAAAGGCTTACAAATAACAAAGAATTGTGAAACCGTAAAACCTACATAAAAAGATTGTAAACTAGGACAAATAGTATATTTTAATAAAATAGTATATTTTAATAATAATAATAATAATAATATTAAGTTATATTTTATGATAAATAAAAATGATTAATAAAAAATGGTCGGCTGGTCAGTATAATTATATACAGTCAACCAGTAGAAAATATGCCATACTGTTACATGGCAATATGTCTGTGTGACACAATTTAAAGTAAGTTTTGACATAACAGCCATGCAATGTTGTTTATGGTTGCCAAGCAATGTTGTGACTTAACTTATTAATAAGCATTAACATAGAATTTAACTCATGTACAGTGAGCTTGGCTCATCTAATCATATCTTAAGTATACATTTCTTTTTCTTTGTAAGTATTAAATTCACTGAATACATTTACAAACAACGTTTTATAATGTATAACATTTCTTTAACATTTTAAAATGTACCATTACATTGATATAAAATTTCAGAAAGATTGCTCACCCCCAATGGCTGGTGCACGAGGAAAGCGAATGTTATGGAAGAGGGTTTTTGAGTAAAATACCATATTTGGAAGGTGCCAAAAAAAAAAATCAGAGGCATTCAATGCAGTTTCAGAGTCAGTGCATTAAAACAAAATGAAAATCTGTGACACCACAACGAACAGCAAAACATCTTTCCGATGCCAGAAAGATATGGGTTTTTGCATCAACTGTGTTGTTGCTGGTAGCAGACACATTTCCTCACCACAGCACTCTCATGCAGAACTGAAAGCACTTCCATCTGTTCTTGACGTGCGTCTGATATAGGAGCACTAGGCCTAGGAGTAGGTTTTGCGGTTGAATTTGGAGAAAACCAGCAGCACACCTGCACTAAGCTTTGCTTAACTCTGAACTGAGATTCAAATGCTGCTAAAGGGATAAAGTCCTGCTATAGGTAGCTGTGCAAGGGGTTTAAAGGAATAGTTCACCCAAAAATGAAAATTATTTGCTGATTATCTTCACCTACAGTGAGCTCTGCTCAAGACCCGTTACAAAAGAATCACTTATTCAAGAACCAGATCAGTCAACGCATCATTCAAAATTGTTTTGTGAACTGAACAGATTAATACACTCACCTAAAGGAGTCTTAGGAACACCATACTAATACTGTGTTTGACCCCCTTTCACCTTCAGAACTGCCTTAATTCTACGTGGCATTGATTCAACAAGGTGCTGAAAGCATTCTTTAGAAATGTTGGCCCATATTGATAGGATAGCATCTTGCAGTTAATGGAGATTGTGGGATCCACATCCAGGGCATGAAGCTCCCGTTCCACCACATCCCAAAGATGCTCTATTGGGTTGAGATCTGGTGACTGTGGGGCAATTTTAGGACAGTGAACTCAATGTCATGTTCAAGAAACCAATTTGAAATGATTTGAGCTTTGTGACATGGTGCATTATCCTGCTGGAAGTAGCCATCAGAGGATGGGTACATGGTGGCCATAAAGGGATGGACATGGTCAGAAACAATGCTCTGGTGCAATGCCCAATTGGCACTAAGGGGCCTAAAGTGTGCCAAGAAAACATCCCCCACACCATTACACCACCACCACACCAGCCTGCACAATGGTGACAAGGCATGATGGATCCATGTTCTCATTCTGTTTACGCCAAATTCTGACTCTACCATCAGATATCTTGATCAGGACCACACCCCTAAATGCATTGAAGCAACTGCCATGTGATTGGTCGAGTAGATAATTGCATTAATGAGAATTTGATCAGGTGTTCCTAACAATCCTTTAGGTGAGTGTAGAAGGATCACTAGTCAGTGATACAGACAACAGACGTCTAGTAAATATCAAGTGGACTACAAGTTTGAAAGCTCTAGTCCTCATTCATTGTAACTGAAATTGAAAAGTAAAAGCATTCTTTAAATTGTTCCAGGGAAGAAACAAAGTTGCAAGTGAACTGTTCCTCTAAGAAAATGCTTGTTTTGTTCACAAACAGCTGGGTATACAAATATGACAGGGGCAACATCTGGATGAAAGGCATTTGATGAATGGCAGGTATTCAAGAACTGTCTTGAGTTTAAGGCAGCATGGAAGGCCATTGGACATACGTGGTGTTCCTCAAGGCAGCAGGAGTGTCAGGGAAGGAAATAGTGCCAGCGCAAGTGCCCCTGCAGTGATACGGGAGACGAGAGCTGGCGCCAGATATAGAGGTCACACAGAGAGTTGGCAGACTGGGCATCCTGACGCCATGGCTTACACCGTTACTGAACACAGTGATGATAGTCTCACCCTGACACACACACACACAAAGCGGTGCCAAGCAGAAAGTGGCAAGGCTCCCTCCTTTTTACAGAAAGTGACAGACATCACATTTTGCACTATGAACTAGCACTGTAAAAAAAAAAGAAGCTGAACATGCTACAAAATTGAAAATATTGTGGTTACTTTTTCCAAACAATTGTTCTGAACAGTCATTCCGTGTCCAGTGAAACCAGTACAGTTTAAAAAAAAAATGCAATGCTAGAACAGGGGAAGGGGGGAATCAATATTTCTCTCTGGGGTTTTTTAACAACCAAAAAAACCCACATCTGTTGTTATTCTGCTCACATTCAGACCAGGCAGCCGGGCCTCAGCAAGCGAAGAGAGCAATAAATAAATATCGAAACAGATACATAAATAAATGAGAGTGCAGTGCGTTCTCCTGAGCTTTCCTGTTGTTCCTGCCTTATAAAACCTGATGGGAGGTCGATAAGCATGCGGGAACCCAGAAAAGTAGAAGTGGAACGATACATTGAAGATTGTGGTGTTGGATAATTTGAAATGTAAACAGTGGAAAAAGCCTAAAAGAGCTCTGATATGGGGTGCAATGGTTTTTTAAAGACAGCTAGCTGCCCTCTGCAGATGTGACATTAATGGCATTGATTAACTGATGTGGCTGAAGCAAAACCAATCAAAGGAGATGCTAACAGGAAAACAACACCTGATTAAAACATCTTCAGTGCTTTAACTACTTACTCTCGCTTGACAAGCAAAGGAAACGTAGTGAGTAGGGATGCGTAATCATTTCCAAAGAACGTAAATATATTGAATATCTTATAACACAGTCATTTACAATGTAGAGGGATTTTACAGCAACAAGTGGTCTACGGTTACATTCGAAGCAGTTTTACGGTTTTAATATCCTTTAATGACCTGGATGACTGAAAACATTTGCAGAATTAGCAGAACTGCAAACGAAAGCTTGGTTCACTCAAACTCAAACGAAGACACCAAATATATTTCACGGCAAAAGTATTCAAAGTCTGAGGGAAAAGAGTCTATGTATTCTGTAAATTTGAATGAGATTATTGAATAATACCAAAGAGTTGAAAAAATATTAATAAATAATAAATAAAAAAGTATGTTTAAACGTAAAAAATGTTGTGTAAACAAATTCAGAGACACATTTTGTGATGCATGTTCTTGTGTCTTAATTCCCGCCCTATGAATTTAGAAGTTACCGATATAATTAAAAAAAGAGTTGTACCGTATAGCGAGATGCATTTGTCCATTTCTAACAACAGGGTTTGAAAAAGCACTAGTTTTCCTGAAAAGGGTAAACTGTAGAATGTTAAGCCTACAGCTGTTACTTGGGAAGAGCCCTGGACATTTTAAAGTTCCAGAACTGAAACCCAACCACTAATTATTGCCTTAAGAGAAGGTTCTTTCCAGGAATCCTACAGCATCACGTCCCCTTCCCAGCAGTGTGTCGTGCAACGCTCCAGAACTGTACAGGGAAATGCCTTAACAAAACAGATGAATGAATGGAGCACATGGTCACATCATTTAAAGTAAACTTTTGAGTAGCCATCATTTCCTCTGGTGGACCACACAAATGATTGAATACGATTCTACTAAACCTGTGTGAGCGTACTAAAACCAACCAACCAAAAAAATAGCCCTTTTGTTAAAAGCCCTTTTGTGTAATCATCAGAATGTCTTTGCAAGGGCAAAAACACCCTTAAAGGAAAATTATTCACAACCAGGCTACTACCCATTCCTTGTAAACGTACAGTATAACATGTGGGTCTAGTATTTTGTCTGTTGTACAGTACATCAGAATAAAAATTTCAAAAAATACCAAACACTGGTGTCGAGACACTCAACAATATTGCTATAATAATAAAAAATGCAAAAACAACAACAACAACAAAAAAAAAAACAGTTTAAGCGTCAGCTGAAAATGCCCTTGACTGTACATACCAGCATTTTAAGAGCCTGGCCAGTTACAGTGCGCTAAAGACGGCGGTTTGGGTTAGCTTCAGTCCTGAGGTTTGGACCAGCTGATTTCCACTTCTGGATAGCAAAATGCTTACATTCTGGTCCAGACAGCCACCAGGGAAGAGGACGGCAAGCCTTGCTGGACAAACGCTTCCAATGCTAAACACAGACAGGTCAGGCCCTTCTCTAAAGAGGCCGCAGAAACCCAGGGGAAGACAGACAGAATTTCTATCCAGACAGGTGCAACAGTTGTCTGATTTATTTCCTTTCCCTGTCCCTCGTGCTAAAGGGGAGGGTCCACCATTCTGGAATCAACCTGCCTCCTCCTCCCCTCCTTCATCTAATCCACTTATGTTTCTGCACTTAGTTTTTTTCCATACGTTGTAAATAAGAAAAAAAAAATCAACCAAAATCATGAGAGTATCCTAAGTAAATCAGCAGTTAAATGCCAGGTAGTTTTACACAAGAGAAGAAATTGGCTTTATAGTTACATTAGAAATATAACAATAGAACATATGGGATGGGCAATGTTTTTTGGAGGCTTTTCTTAGCAGGTTGTCCTCTGAGTAAGTATACTATCTTATATAATCCATGATGGTTACTCAGTAATTACCCAGACAAGCAGTCAGCACTTCTCAAAGCCCTGGTGTTGACACACCTGACTGTGCACAGGTAGGCTTCAGGAAATGATTGGCATGACCTTGAAGACTAATACTAAGACAAACATCTCATACCTGCAAAGTTTATTGCTAAAGCATATCGCGAAAGTGGTTGTTTTCAGATAGGATGCCAGTCGATGCATCACGTTGTCTTTATCGGTTGTTTTAATTAAATTTCAAAGATTATAAAACCAAGCCTGTTATTCTGTTATTCAGTACGGTATTCATACAGGTATTCTATTGCATCATGACCCAAAGACCCTCAAACTCCACATGCGAAAAGATAAAGGAATATAAAAGACCAAGCTAAGGCGCTACACTTCAGGCTAAGCACTGCTTGTTTTCGGAGAAAGAAAGGTCTGTATCCCTGCAGGATACAGGAGGAATGAGGACTAATCACCGATAAGCCTGCTGGCCATTAACATTAATCTGGTTAAAAGATATAGGGAGTCTTCTTTAAGGTGTCAAAGTGTACCAGCTTTTCTCACGGCAGTGGTTGGAAATCCCTTGAAAACTGACTGCACACTATTGCGGAAATGTATATTCGTCAGCCTCGAGTGAAATTGCACTATTTTTTGGTTTAAAATACCTTTAGGCAGAACGTTAAAGTACTGATAATCCAAAAATCTGGGTCCACATAGAAAATCTGTGAAAATCTTTATTAAACCTGTAAATAAACAGAAGGTTTTAAGACGAAGAAACATTGACATAAAATGATTAATATACGTCACCAAACCAAATAAATTTGTGACACTGATGTGAACTACATTTTACAGTTGGTGAGATGTTCTTCTTCCACTGAAACTCAAGAGATTCATCTCAAATCATGCTAGAGCTAGAATTGTGGAGTGCAAGCAGCTGCAGTCATTAAAGGAAAAGTGAAAAACAAATACAAAGGCATTCTGAAATGAAATGCTACTTTTCATTCAAAGATTATAATATAGTTTGCCATGAAAAAAATTGCATTCAATTAGAAAAATGTCTTGTGCTTGGGACTCCACTATATATAAGCAGATACATTTGGACTGAAGAAACGCTATGCACACTACCACAACACTAATATAAACTGCAAATGATGAGGCGTAAATACGATCAAACGCAAAAAAGAATTCCCCATCCTTCACCATCCATTGACTAAATCCAATTTGTTAAGACCCCTCCACAACTCACTTACCCAGTCCAGATCAATGGAAATTGAATTTCATAGATTGAACATCCCATTATCTCTTTCGGTCAGATCCTCATCTGAGTAAAGTAGGGGTGAGGTGAGCGGCCCCGGAACAGAGGAGAGACGTGGCTCCTTGCAGTCCGCCGCCTTTAACAGGGTAAAAGCCCTAGATATTAGTCATAAGTGTTCTTTAAATTCATTAGCATCTTCACACGCGGGCATCTGAAGTGTTGGGGGAAGATCACTGTAATGAGTTTAGCTGGCCGGTTCTGGTTCATGTGCCGTCCTCGATGTCACAGGGTAAGTGGCTGCTAGGAGCCAGCGGCTCGGGGTTGAGTGAAGGAAGTGACCAAGAAACTCTTGCAGATGAGGGCTTATATTTGTACCTGGGCATTCAGGGCTGATCCGCTCCAAGGTAAGAACTCAAAGCCCTACTTTTATTCCACAACAAAATCAAATTCAAGTTCCGTTTAAAATGCACAGCACAGTATAAGCACCCTCACATCACTCAGTTTTGGCCAATGATGTTTTTAATGAATATGACAGCTAGCTAGCATTCTGTGTTAGCTTGTAGGGCTCAACAAAAAGGACTGATTAAGCTATGACTATGATAAAAAGTATATAACTGTACAGCCATTACAACTATACAACTATGACGCCAACTAAATAAGTCAAATTATCGCTATACGCATTGGCGGTTGCTCTAAGAAAACCTGACAGGAGCTAGGGCTAACCAAGACATTTTTAGCAAGAGCCAAGTGGCTAATGAGAAAAAGGGAATATTGTCTTCTCTTACTCCTCTCATTAGAAGCACTGAAGCTTCCTGGAGATTTAACAATCCAGCATAGCGCAACATACACCGCCAACACAAACTCTCACTGCAAACACCATCGAAACTACTGCTGACACTTCTATTCAAAAAACATGAGTGAAAAATCACCTAAAGACCCCCGAAAGCCAGAAAGCCTGCAGTCTCAAAGCAACAGCTAGCTTTGAAAGGCATGCTCTAGTGATTAAAGGAAACTTAATAATAGATCAGAACCTCAAGGCCGGGCTTTTCAACAAGTTCTTTAGTACAAGCGGAGATGGTCTGACAAAAAATGTGGTTCCCCAGACTCACCTGCCAGGACTGACATCTGCTGGCTAGTTATCACCTGTAATGCATTTAGGCAGAGCGAAACCACTGGCGGAAAAACCGTTCGCTTTGGCCACTGCTCTTAGCTCACTGCTGCACTGACCGCAGGCTCATAAGCTTCTTCAGGCTTGTGTGCCAAGGAGGAGGGAGGCCAAACACAGCTCATGAAGATTTAATGAACACTGAATTCCCTCGCACTGATTGAAGGCGGAGACGTGGAATTTGTAGCACATCACTGGATTAATTTTATTTTTTGTGGAAAGCAGATATTTTGACTGTTCCAAAAACTGGGAGATTTAATTATGCTGCCTCATTTAGGCCAAATTTTAAAGCACCATTGCATTAATACTTCACAAAGACCGCAATCCCAGAATGTATTGCAATGGCCTCAATAAAAAAAAACTGAACACTAAAAACTATCAATAAATATGCTTTGTGTAATTAAAAAATAGATCATTTGACCCATTATTTGTGCTTGGAGTAAGTCACTCACTAGTCTGCTCTAGCCAGATTGTTATAGCATTAATGGCATGGCGTCACAAAAGTTCAGGTACTCTGATTTACCATAAGGGTTCCTACACCTTTTCCAAGGTCAAATTCAAGCACTTTTCAAGCACTTTCAAAGTCCATTTTAAAGCTTTTCCAGCACCATACACCACCGCCAAAAATGTGTTTTGTAATAGCAGAAGGATCCGATATTTAGGCAAATCACAAGTTTTATTTTTCAAAACGTATCACTGTCTAAACTAGATAATGCCTATGAATAATACTTTTCATTATATTAATGTCCAAATATTGGTTATAAATCTGAAGTAATTTCAAGGCATATACATGTATCTACTGGAATAGAGTAGTGTAAATATTACAAAAAAATGCTTGTCATTCCCAAGGCTACTTTTTCTTTTATACTTATAAATTTAAAGACTGAACTTTGAGTACTTTTACCAGAGTATTTTTTAACACAAGTATCTGTACTTCTACTTGAGTACTTCTAGTGAGTAATTTTGCCATCTCTAAACTTTGGCTATGTTCACTGCATATTCAACAAATGAACACGACATAACGGACATGTAATAATGGACGTTTTGCCTGCGTCGACCAAAGTGCAACATTGCCGATGTAGCCCTTCAGATACAGAGCGATTTGCGCTACGCTGGCCAGAGCAAAAGTAGGCAGAGTTTTCATTTTGATTTCTGCACCTGTTTGGATGCCCCGTTTTTTTTAATTTATTTTATGCGTGGGTCATCGTAACCAGGGCCTTAAGTTAACTTTTTCGGCCACCGGCCACTGTGGCAGGTGGATTTAAAAATTCACCTGCCACAGAGACTTTTTACCAGCCATTTTTTTTTTTGCCTCATAAACGTGAAAAAAAAACAAAAAAAAAAACGGGAATTTCACAATATTGTTCTTTAACTTACACATTTAAGTGCTGTCAAGTAATAATAACTCTAACAACATACATTTAAAAAAAAATCTTTTTAATAATTGATTTTGACAGACACACAAACACAACATATATAGTATAGGCTAGCTATAATATAGGCTACAACAGATAGACCTACCGCAGCTCGTAAGCAAATCACACGCGGCTGTGTTGATGGCGGATTTATTCACGTAGACAGGTCTTACTCTTAACAGCTTTTAGTTACAGCGTTCAGGAACCGTTAAATATGAACTAAATGAATACTGTTATTACTGGTAAAATTACCGGGTACCGGACATTTTCTCACCAGTTCCCAACTCCCAATATGCACAGTTGCACACGCACACACATCTGTGCAACTGTCATTGTACTGCAACCTACGTCAGCGTTACATTATCTCATCCCATCTCACCAACAGTTTAATACTTAATACATCCAAACGTAGTCAGAAAAAGGGCCTCATCTTCTTTCTGATCGCATGAACGTTGCGAAACAACAGTCGCTGTCATAAATCAGCCGCTCACGAACCTTGCCATTGCCGCCGATTGTTCACTTTGTATTAAAATGTCTTCTTTACTTTTCTTTTTCTCATCCTCATCTTTTCGTTGGCTGTTTGTTGCAGCTGGCCTCTTTACCCCAGTAATGTGCCGCCACATTTTAGCTAAACTCCAACGCAATAGCGGACTTTGTTGAAATGTAAAAATCGTAATGAATCACTCACAATTCTCATTGGCTACCTGCCAATGTGGCAGGTAGATTGACAGTGTTACCCGCCAATAGCAAAATTCACCCGCATTTGGCAGGTGGTCGGGTGTTAATTTCAGGCCCTGATCGTAACACAGTGCAGCAGCAAACGTTAAACAATTTTTTACTTTACTAATGGCCCTTTCAGACAGCACACGTAACGTCCAAACAGGTGCGGAAATCAAAATGAAAACTCCGCCTACTTTTGCTCTGGCCAGCGTAGCGCGAGTCACTCTTTATCTGAAGGGCTACATTTTATTTCTCAATTTAATAAACAAACAATTCAGTCAGTTAGGTATTTGTTGTAAAAGAAAGTTTGAATTTCAAGCATTTTATCAAAAATGTAAGCACTTTTCAAACCTTGAAAACACAACATCAAAATTCAAGCATTTTCAAGGATTTCAAGCACCCGTACGAACACTGTACCATGGTACTCAATGATCACTACAACATTTAAATGGTACTTTCAGGTACCACCATGGTCCCACCAAAGCACATGCGCAAAAACCCTGACATAAAATGCCGTGGTACACAGCATGATAATTTCAAACCAGGAACGCTAACTATAAAGATTACTACAGCAAAAACTAGGCTCCAAACCAATGAGTATGCATTGCAATTATGTAAAAAAAGGCAAATGGATTTTGATTGGCTGTCAATATGTTTATGGTTCATTAGCTATAAAAAAAGTTATTCTGAAAGTGATTCCAATGATATCGTTCTTCTGTTGTTATTGTTATATAACTGTGGTGTGGACTGCACTATTCTCATAGAATTACAATGACTGTTAAAACTTTAAAGTTACAGTTTTTGTCCTCGATCTGAACAACCCTTTAGCCATCGGTGACCATTGACATTCTTTAGCAACCAAAATATAATTATGCATGTGGTCAGGGCACATACTGAAAATATTAAAGGTGAGAAATGTAACTTTAAATTTAAGGATTAGGCGATCTATGGCATTAAGAAAGTTGCCACATGATTGCAAATACCTCATCATCAACAATATCACTTTTCATTTGGTTCATGAGAAGACCTCATGTTTATTTCTGTGCATCCTGTGGGCTCCCAAGCATGAGTATTTAGAGTTGGCACATCCTGTGTGTCTGTAGTATCTGCCAAAAGAGTAAATGAGTGAATTTGTGTGTTAATGTGTGTGTCAAAATAGGGGGCTATGGGGGTAAAGACCTAAGGGTTCTTTAAAGCTCTTTGGTGCTATACTGATGTCTGATATGGCTAACCCCTTTCCGGCAGATCATGGATGATGTATCAATCCCTGGCACTGGGATTGGCACTCTACTTTTTGCCCACGCACACTCTTTCACACACACACACACACACACACGCACACACACACACACATTCTCACCTCTTTCTCATGATAGTGTAATGCAGCTCTTCCTGTTTGATGTCTGCATGATCTCCACTGGCCCGCTCGCTGCCCTCGCTGTCGTCACTGCTGAAAACGGAGGCCAGCTCCTTTTTGGGCACCCGTGTTGGCGGCAAGGGAATGGTGCGTTTCTCTGCCAGTCGCCCACGGTTCTGCAGGAGCACAGAGGGGACAGACAGACTGAAACTCTGGGAACAGCCTTCTCTGATTTTACTGGCTTGAACTGCAATACAGAGAAATGCCTAATGTTCCCAATCCGTCACACTTTCAATTCTCTTTAGGCTGATAAATCACATTTTGAATGTATTACTGTTGTATTCATTATGTTTTTGGATTTGCATTATGAATCAGTTTCAGTAAAACTGATTCATAAAAGCCTAGAGTTTTTGGTGCACACATAGACATTAAGCAATGTGAATTCAATTTACCTCAGCAGATACACTACCCTAATTTGAATTTAGCACAGGGGTTTTGAATCAGCAAAAGTAAATAAATAAAAAAGACCAAATTATTAATGTTTACTCTTAAATCATAATATTCTAAATCAATAATGGGGATCACATTTAAGGGATCCAGGATTGATGGCATCAAAAAGTTTGAAAACCCCTGATTTAGCTGAGAATGCAAATGACACAATGGTGACAGGTCAAACACTCCTTGTGCAACCTTTTTGTTCTTGAGTCATTTATCTAACCACTAAGCTTTTTTTTACACTAAATTCCAGCAAAAAGTCACTCCAATTTCTCCTGCTGTCATATGACCTTCACAGATCAGTCTCACATGTCATGAATCATGAAACGCAGGTCACAAATCATGAAGAAGTAATGACAGAATAAAATGTGGAAATGCACAACATGCTGAACTCCCTAAATAACAGCAAAACTTAGTCAGAGAGATCCATGCAGAGGGAGAGACCACTGATCCACGAGACAAGTAATGGAGGATGGGTGAGTGAATGGGACGTGATAGTGATTCCTTTTCTCCTTTTCCCTGTATCCGCATCAGACATCTAAAGACAGCGAAGGGTGAAGAGGATGAGAGGCCCTCAGGGTTTAGTGTGTGAAGCTGGGCGACCTTTAATGTGACCTGAAGGGGTTAGTGCAGATTTATGTGCCTCTATCGCTATCCATGAGTGAACAGAGAAAGAGAGTGGATTTGAAGGGGAAAAGAAAAGAAGAAGAAGGAAAAAGAAAGAGGGTTGCAAAAACAGTATGGAAAATACAAGTAAAATTTAAAAAAAATTGCCATGAGATCATATATTTATTCAACGCCCATCATGCTGCTTATGACTAAGAGGTACACGTGGAAAAAATTGCTAAAAACTGACATAAAACTTATGTAAAAGAACATTTAAGGGTGTACTCACACCAATCTGAACCATGTCCGGACACGTTGTTTGAACCCAAAGTCTGGTCCGTTGGACTAGTGTGATCGCTTCGTACCATGCCCAGGCGCGGTTTGTTTAACTGCTGCCTGGTCTGCTTCGACGAGGTGGGCAAAGCACGGTTCGGTTGGGCTTGGGCGCGGTACGCATATAGTGTGATGATCACTAAACGTGTCAGGGAACGGTACAGGGCAACCGTGCGTAGTGTGAGTACACCCTTATTGTCATACCTAACTGGCTGAACTCAGCAAGGCCTGGGAATTTTTCTATCCCTCCTCCTTCCCCAGCACCACCTGCCTAGATCTGCTGGGGGATTCTTCCTTCTTTCCTTGCAGCAGTTTGCATTCTATTCACTGTTTTTATGTGCATGTTTCGGCAGTAGTCTTCACTCATGCAGCAGCGTAGTAGATTTAGTCTGCCAAGACTGAGGCTATGTACATTCCGCTCTTATCAATAAATGCTGTTCAAATCTATTCTGCGAGTTGTCATGGTTAATATATATATATATATTATATATATATATATATCCAAAATTATGGCTATGGGGTGTCTTTATTTGGCTATATCTTATAAACACTTCTCATTTCAGTTCAGAGAAAGAAAAAAAGTAAAAAGTGGCACAGCTTACCCCAATCTCCCCTATAGGAGTGTTGTTCACAGATCCATAAAAATGAATACGGCTTTGAAAAACTTCAACTGAAAAGTCTGTTTGTGTGAATGGGTGGTGTACGTCTGTGTGTGTGTGTGTGAGTGAGAGAGAGAGAGAGCATGCTTGCATCTCAGGTTCTGTCAAACTTTGCCGAGCCCTGCAGCCATCCTTCCTCCACACCCAAAGCTTGCACGCGTGCACATACACATATGCAGAGCATCCCACAGGAGCCGAGGCGTGAGTGGCAGGCCGGGGCAGGAGGTGGAGAGACTAGCCAAGAGGCAAACAGGTGCAGCCCCTCTGGATTCTCTCAAGTGGCATACATTAAAAAGAAGGGGGGGAAAAAAGCTGAAAAAGATGAAAACATCCCTGAGGATGGGCAAGATGAACACACTTTTTTCCAGAGCGACTGTCTTTTCTTTTTCTCTCTCTCTCTCTCTCTTTGCAGAGGAAGTTAATTTTTGTCTATATATTTTCTATTTTAACGTAGAAAATTAGATCTATTTAGTTTGAGCCCAACATCAAGTGATTTATTTAAATGTCCAAGTTGTTTTAAACTGAGATGAATCTTGTATAAACTCATGTGAAATGATATCAACATAGAACCGCGAACACACAAACACACACTGCTTTTTTGAGACATTCTATTCATGCGGCAAGTTCGTTTTGGAGCTGTTAACAGCCACTGGAAGCCACGTATGAAGTGCGCCAGCACTAGTGATGCTTTATCTGATAAGTTAGCGTTGAGAGACGGCTGTTACCCACATGGCCTCAGCGGAGACACGCACACACAAACACACTTCCCTGCCCCCATTCCTCCTCTCCAACCCCCACCCTTCTCAACGTCCTCCCGGAAAGCCCCCGTCCAGCCCCCTCGCTTTATTCAGCGTAACTGACGCAGAACCGGGGGCGGCTGCACACTATTTCCGGTAACACTTCCGCACAGAGGGAGTCAGGGAGGGTGCTTCAAAACAAAAACATAAAAAACCTGGGCTTCAATTCCCGCCTACATGTACATACACACACATTCACACCCTCACACACACTCTGTCACTCAGGCATGGAAAAAATATTGAATATGAATTTCCTCTAAGCAGCATTTCTATGAATAAGCCCTCCCACACTTGATGTCTGCCCTTCAATGACACAAGCTATATATACATTTGTACAAAAAAAGACACACACGCGTAAATATAAAACCCCACATGTAAACTTGAAGAGAGTAATCAGCTTGGATGATGTATCTGTCTAAAGCCCCATAAAACTCTAGAGCTGAGACGCTTCGAAGTTCTCACCGTATCCTCGTAGAAAAGACGTCACAAAAGGGAGTATGAAAACAGCAGAATTACAGCACAGTAAAGCTGTAAGCCATAACAAGCCAAACAAAAACTTTGCTCAAAGTAATGCTGGGTTGTAACAAGCAAAGATTGTATTAACACACACAAACTCTATGACCTCTGGTTGAAGGATATTATGTAAACTACTGATTTTTTTAAAATAAGTTAATACTTTTATCCAGCGAGGATGCATTAAATTGATCAAAAGTGACAGTAAAGTAATTTATAATGTTACAAAAGATGCCTATTTCAAATCAATTCTGTTCTTTTGAACCTTTTATTCATCACAGAGCTCTGACAAAAATGTAGTACAGTTTCCACAAAAAATATTAAGCAGCACAACTGATTTCAACATTAATTATAATAAGAAATGTTTCTTGAGCAGCAAATCGGCATGTTAGAATGATTTCTGAAGGATCGTGTGACACTGAAGACTCGGAGTAATGACGCTGATAATTCAGCTTGCCAATCACAGGACTTAATTAATTTCATTTTAAAATATATTAGAATAGAAAAAAGTTGTTTTAAATAATTCTTTTTGTAATAATATTTTACAATATTTCTTTTCACTGTATGTATTATCAAATATATGCAGCCTTTGTGAGCATAAGAAACTTCATTCCAAACTTTTGAACGGAAGTGTAGGAAAGAACTTACTACAGTACAGCCTCAGTCTCTAGACTTTGAGCTCCACTGACTTACATTCATATACAAAGTTCAGTGAACTCTGACCCGCAAATTCGTACGGCAACAAGATGCGCGACCACTTGAGAATCTAACGTCACTGATTGACTTCCTGTCTGAATTCAGATGTTATTGCCAAATTCAGTAGATGCTATGTTTTCACATTAGAAACACAAATTACTATTATTTGTATTGTTTTTAATATTATTATTAAAGAAAGAAGCCAAGAGTGGAACATCTCACCCGGTTTGCATCCAATTTCACATTCTCAAAGTCTAAGAGTCTCTCTAGAACACTCAGTCCCTTTCGAGTACACTATGTTAAATAGTTGGTCTCTACGGTGAAGAGCAGTGATATAGTGAACAGGTGTTTCCCGTCATAGCCGTTACCATATCGTACATTTTAAACCAGATTTGCTGATTTGCTGTAGTGACAAATCAGCAAGCGGGACCAGATATGTCCTGAAGCAAGCGGGACCAGATATATCCGGAGTATAATCTGCCGTATAATGCGTTTCAGTCTACTTCTGAAGAGTTCTGAAGGCATCCTCACAATTTTTATTGTTGGCTCAAACAGTAAGGATGATATGGAAAAGCATAGAGACGCTTTCTTGATGCTGTGTTTCCTGAAAGGTGCGCTGGCCTACTGCTAAGGTACACTCACTCACACACACACACACACACACATTTGCACACAGCAGTAGCAGCTCATGACATTCCTGCAGCTGTGCCGCTCTCCCCCAGCACTGTCCCCGGGGGACGAATGCCTAATGAGTCACGCGTCTGTCTGCTCTAACCTCTGTGTGTGTGTGTGTGTGTGTGTGTGTGTGTGCGTCGCAACCACACTGAGGGTAAGTGTGGAGGCAGACTTGGCACAAGCTGGGGGTGGGGGCATGTGGGCCGTTGTGGCGGGGTTTAATGTGCCTACTTCAATCTATTGGCACATTCGCTAAAAACATAGAAAGAAACGCTAAATAGTTTACGTGCACACTTCTGTGGGAGCCTTGCCACAAATTTGCCATAGTGTTATGATACATCCACATGACGAGATCTAATCAACTTTTTTCAGGTATATAGTTGAAAAACAATGCCAAACAATTTCCTTTCACCAACCAAAATTAACACTTTACAATCAGGTTTAATTTGTTAACATTAGTTAATTACATTAGTTAAATTAGTAACAATGATAAAAAATGCTTTAAAAATATATTGCTCGTTGTCAGTTGTCATGTATGCTAATTCAGTAACAAATATTAACAAATGCAACCTTATTAAAAAGTTTTCACAAATGTACACCAGTTTTGCCAGTGTTACAATGTAGCTTATTTATGGGAGTAAGTTTATGGTGAGCAAAAGAGCAGAAGGGCAGTGTGCTTCCCATCCTCACCCAGAACAACCCCCCTCCCCGCCAACCTCCCCCCGACCCATAGGGTGAGCGGGCTGTGTCAGCCCAGTGAAGCGTTCGCCGACACGGGGAGGTCAGTGGCAGTCCAGCCATGCATGCCAAGATTTCTCTGCCTGCGCTTGGATCCCCCCTCCCTTCAAAAAAAAGACAGCCACAGGAGACCTTTATGGATAGGTACTGACCTCCACACAATCCCAAGAGACCAAAATGTAAAAGCTGGAACTGAATGTATGACTGAAAAGTGGAGAAGAAAGATTTATGGGCCACATTTAAGATAAAGCAAGCCGAAGCTTACCATATAAACTGAACAAAAACACAACACAGTCAATGTAACATATATTCTGTTCCGGACCAGCTTTTCTAATATTTAGGTAGGTGACCCTTCCAGGAATTATTATTATTATTGAATTATTATTATTTAAATATTAAGTATTTTTTTAGCAGCTGTGGTCATCTCTGTTGTAAGTGGTTATCATTTTTTTTAAAATTGTAATCTTTTTTTGGCAAAATATATATTATTTAATAGATGCACTACTGTTCAAAAGTTTGGGGTCAGTAAGATGGTACAATAAAAAAAATGAAAGCAGTCTCTTGTGCTCACAAAAGATGCATTTAATTGATCAAAAATAAAATTAAACAGTAATATTGTAAAATATTATTAGAATTCAAAACAACTGTTTTCTTTTTTATACATATAGCATGTAATTTATTCCTGTAATGCAAAGCTGAATTTTCAGCATCATTCCTCAATTCAGTGTCACGTGATCCTTCAGAAATTATTCTCATTGTTGATTTGCTGCTCAAGAAACATTTCTTATTATCAATGTTGAAATATTTTTGTGGAACCGGTGATAGATTTTTGATAAATAGAAAGTTCAAAGAAATATCTTTAGCAATTTAATGCTTGCAAAGTTAATATTGAGTAACTTACATTTTGGACATCATTTAGACAAATTATGATGCACTGACTAAAACACAAAATGATGCCAAAGCAGGATCAGCTGCATTACGCGAACAAAGCACAGTGATGCAAAAGAGTGAAAAACCCCTGCCCCTGAAATTAGCACTCTTGAAATGCTGCTTGGCACTCAGATTTGAGGACTGTAACCAAATGTTGTGTAAAATTAAGTTATAAAATTTAAATAAAAGGCATATAATTATTTATATTATATACAATAAATAAATAATGAAAAAAAAAAAAATTATACAATAATATAAAGAAGTTTTAGCACTGCTTTTGCAAACTGTAATTTCCCCACTGTGGGACAAATAAAGTTATTTCTCATCTTATCTTAGATTAAGTTTAGCATGAAAACCAACCATCAAACTGTATTTCAACAGTTGAGAGAAGAACTGGGTCAGTCGTATGTAAAAACTGACATTTAGAGGAGTGCGTCCATATGTGGCTTTGTAATGATCAGCTGCATGAGCTGATAGATAAGCCCTGTACCTTTCCCACCCAACACCCAAATCGACACACCCAGCTCTGATACCAGTACACACAGTCAGGCGGCCCCCACCTGCCTGTAAAGCTTTCCTGCACTGTTTTCCTACAACCGACTTAGTGACAACATTTCCTGAATTATATCTCCAAATAATCTGACAAATATGTGACCGTTTGAGACGTGCACAAACTCATAGAAATGCTCACCTGTCTGTCACTAGAGGAAGAGGTTAGTGAGCTTCAAAACACTCATCTCTGCGGCAGCACAATCACCATTAGAAGCAAAAACAGCTAATAAAAATCAACGGAAAAAGCCTGTTGTGAGTTTGGTGCGGTTTACTAGTGGGCTCTAATTTGCTTTAATTCATGAGTGCATCACGCTGCAGAGACTGCCTGGCTGCTCGCTGCTGTCCTGAGGAGGGATCCTGCCGTTGCCATAGCAGCATAGCCTCGGCTCCATGTGAGGGATACAAACACACCGCTACACAAACCCTCGTACGGCGCACAGACACGCGCGCACACATCGAGTCTAACCCCCCACAGCGAGGGAGCTGTTGTGAGACTGTGTGGCGTCAGCCCCCATTCCTGCCTGTACCCAGCCCTCCAGCAACCCTCTGCCAAATGAGCGCTGGCCTACTCTAACAAACCTCACCTAATACCACACGCTTCACAGCAAAAATATCACTGTCTAATTATGCTGCTGTAAACGCAGCTCTAGTGAATTTGAATCGCACAGTCGACACCTGAATTACTTGCGTAAGCAAGCCGGTTTAACCATGTCATCCAGAGTGGAAGATCTGGAATAGAAGAACGAAACTTAAATATAGGGTTATAGTTCATTTAAGCTGGACAATCCTGACATTATTTACTCACTCTCATGCTGTTCTAAACCTGTAGGGCTTTTTTGGAACACAAAAGAAGATAATTTGAGAAAGGATTTTTTTAATGTATTTTTTATCTATACAATGGAAGTTAATGGTAACCAAAACTATTCGATTACCAACAATCTTCAAATCTTCTTTTTTGGTTCGCAGAGGAATGTATGTCATCCTCAACAACATGAGGTTGAGAAAATGATGACAGAATTGTAATTTCTGAGTGAACTATCCCTTTAAAGATGTATGCCAAACTTCTCCCATTATTTATTCCACTTAAACCCCATCCCCTAAAAGCTTGCATTCATGTTTGGGTGCAAAGGCCACATCTCACAATCCAATCAACAACCGATGCATAGAACCAAGTCCTACATTTATTCTTTTACGAAAATCTGTTAAAAAAAGTGTATTTTTTCCAATTGTTTTTAATGGGAGCATCGTGTGTTTTAAAAACATCAGGAGCATAAGGCCACCAAAGCGTTTTTCCAGCGACTAGTGTATTTTTCCAATTTTTTTCAATGGGAACGACGCATTTTTCCGCATTTTGCGTTTTTACCGTTCACCGAAAGTTGAAGAATGTTCAACTTTGGGTAAAACACAGCGGTCATCGCTCATCACTGTCACTTTTTACCCAGCCGTCCAATCACAGTGGAGGAGGGGAGGGATAAATACCACACCCACCAACTGCCACATCTTGTACAAAGTCAACAGATGACAACAAGAAGCATAATAACCGAACAAAATAATTTAAAACAAGAGCCAGAGTAAATGCTGTACATTGTATCGACATTTTTATAGAAACAATAAAGAAATAAACAATCGTGATATTAGATACTAGTAAACCGTCCGTGGATATATCTGTAACATAGTAAGCAAAGCATCTCAACTGAAAAAAAAAAAACGTGCTGCAAAATGCTCTCAAGCGCCCACAGCTAGGTGTTTTCTGCTGCCTAAAAATGCTTTGGTGAACATATGACAGAATAACATAATTAAAGTTTTTGGGTGGACTATTCCTTTCATGTTCAGTTACAGTACTTCTTGCCTCAGAAGGCTGTGTACTAGGAGTGTGATAAATGCATCAGTAACTGCTAAGATTGTTCTCTTTGAAGGACCAACACTGAAATGTTTAGACTGCGACATCACCATCCTCTATGTTTTTTTAACCAGCCTTGTTCCCAACCCCCCAGTGACAACTTTTTCTTGACCCGGGACACAGCCGGGAGAAGCCCAGATTCTAAGAGATATTTACGAGACGGAGTGGAGTGTAATTTCCTACCAGCATCCACTAGTTCCGCTGACAAAACAGGGGAAAGGAAGCACATTTCTCCTGGGAGACAACAGCCAGGCCAACTGAATGACTCTGTCTCTTAAAGCAACAACAACACATGACCATTCATCCGTCTGCACAGAAACATGCAAACAATGGTTCTATGTCAGCGAGCACACTTCATTAGGACAAATCTACATATAATTTATTATGAGGAGGACAATAAACCACAACAACTCAAAGGTCTACGACCTACATATCTCACCTAAGCTAACTGTTATGATGAACTTATGAACTTAAAGAGAACACTTTTCACCGTAGTATAGGTCTTGCCTCCGAGATGGCCATTGAAGGTAGAAGAACGGTTAAAGATGTGGTTACCGAGTAATTAAAGTAATGAACGGAACTGAGCTGTTTAGAATGACTCCGCCATGATTCAAAAGATCAGTCATAAAACAATGTAATGAAGAAAACGGTCATCCCCTCAGAGACCACGAACACCAGCGCAGAGCATGTTGCCATATTCATTTGCGTCAAGCTTGACAGGACCTGTTGTTTTGTACATGTTCTTGTCTTTACATTTAATTGTGCATGAGCTGGGGATGCCGATTCACAAAAGCTTCTTTCAAACAGAAGCACTTATGTGCTAAATACAGTTCATACGCAGTTCAGTTATGAAAGTGACTGTATTCTACAACCAAAGTGATTGTCCATCTTCAGGACTTACAGCTGAATTGAGATCAGCTGAATCATTGATATATGTATGGCATGAGGCATGCACTTCACAAAACTTACTCTTTTCTGTCAACTAAAAGCCATCATGTTAGCATATATAGTTGACAATCTCAAACACTCTTGTAAAGACACTAAAAATGTATATACTATTGCACTTATTTGTTGAAATCAAAAAACAACATGAGAAACATAAGATTTAATAAGCAGGTCAACCATTTGAGAGCACTTTAGAAGTAATCCAACTGCTGTTAGAAAGCATGACGAGTTCTTGACAGTCTTTGAGTACAGTGAAAGAGAAAAAGTGTGAGCACATTCAAAAGTGAGAGTGAAAAAAACTAATATGGAGGTGTTAATTGTATTCTCCACATTTTGTATTTCTTTAATATGAAAGCATTAACATGTGTGAAGATTTATATCATGTGTGAAAGTGAGTGTTTTATGATAAAGTGTGTATTTACTGTGTCACTATTTGATTGGTTGTAGAGTGAAGGAGTTGTCTTGGCTACTTTCTCATTTCCCAACTACTACGTCATCTGTAGTTTGATTCCCTTGGAAAATGTAAACTCTGGTTCTTTTAATGTTGTTCTGTTTATTTGAGTGATTCAAAATAGCAGCATTGACTCCAACAAGTTTGGGGCAAAACGAATTTGGT
Organism: Pimephales promelas; assembly: GCF_016745375.1. The sequence goes on from NW_024121654.1 coordinate 19,437,630, forward strand.
TCTGCTAAACAGAATTTTGCAATTCTGTTTGGTGCCACTTGCACATTTCACCTTTAACGGGTAAACCCCTGGTCAGAGCCTGACTCCACCCACTGGCAATATTTGAAATAATGCTAAAAAAATGGGCGGACCCATGGAGGGACAAACCGAGGGTGGGCCGTGCACCTGAGACCCGCAGTGACAGCTGCTGTCAGACTCTAAAATGGAGAGTGACTGGAGGCACGCAAGTAGATTTGCAACAGAGCGGTCTTTTGAAGTCGAGGACTTTTCTTTGTCGACCCCAGAGGATTAACTTTAGCCTAACCATAAATTGTGATTAAAACAAACATGATCACTCACATCAAGACACCGCTGCGGTGGTGGAGTCCATGCAGGAGGAGCCATGTTTGGCACTGTGGCGCTAACTTGAAGCTATCCAAACTGGATACTATGCTAATAACTAACTAGGCTACACAAAATAATTTAAATAACTATATAAATGATATGCTAAATAGATGCTACAATACTCCATCCTGATCGTTTTCAATACTCGAAATTCTAACTTTTGACTCGCAGTGGTTTTGACGAAACAAGATGTTTTTTAAACTACCGAGGGCGTGGTAGCTAGCACCAAGGGCGTGTTGAGCTGGAATCTGCTTACGTCAGCTCTCCCCGTGTACGTCACGAAGAGCAAAAATCCAATAGGAAAATTCACCTGCAGTAGCCACCATTCAAACTGAAGAGGGCAGCACTCAGATGTTTTTACACCATATATTGTAGAATTAAAATACTTTATAACCAAATGTCAAAAAAGTTACTCGAATCAATGATCAGCACTAATAAAGCCCCATTCTTACAGCTCATTAACTAAAAAAAAGTTGATTTAGGGTTTAGAAAAACAAAACAGAGGCCAAATACACCGAATGTCCACATCTTCAATAAGCAGTAGCATCAAAATGAGGAATGAATCGACATGGAACAACTTCAACGGTAAGTGAATGAATGAACTGCATAGCCGGATATTACTCAAACAGCATACAAAAGTGGGTGACCAGATTTGAAGATAACTGTGACAGTTCTTCAACACATACATGTGTATCAAAAAAGGTTGAATAAATAGTGCACACCAAAGATCAAGTATAACAGTCATAAGTAGTAAGATACAAAAAGCTTCAGATGAAAATGTTCAAACTTCAAAAGAAGTTCATGCGTGATTCAAAACAATCAGATGGAAGTTGGTTACACCAATTAAAAGCAAGACAATTTTAGTCAGGGTCTGATTCATCTGAACATTATCAGGTGATACAGCACCACAGAACCCTTTCACTTGGGGAATGAATGATAAGACAACAATCAGACATTGCCAGTCACAAGCCTACTCGACTTCATCTTCAAAATCAGCCTCCATGAGATTCTAACACACTCAGTGAGAGGTAATATAAGGGCCCCAAACAACTAAGCCATTAAGTTTTTATCTCCTCTGACTCTGGCTCTGGCCCTCCTCAGTAGTTTACCTGCATCACTCAAACACCTCCAGCTTATCTGAAGCGCCTTCGCTTTGCGTGCCGCTGCCTCAGTAATCACCGGTAGCTACGTTCAGTAGCTCAGTAAGCTTCTTACGCCCTTCCCCTCCAGATTAACTGTTAGAGGCGGCAACAGACGCGCTCAGTTCAGATAAAACACAGCACCTGTGTGGACAAATACTGCAAGCAGCCAATCACTAGCCAGCTTGGTGCAGGCACACACACGCTCACACACACAATGCACAAAGCTGCTTGTTTTAACAGAGGTGGGAGATATCACAGAGTGAGAATAAAGAGATATGAAAGTCCATACATCAGCTATTAATATTACTGATTAACTTCAGGATATGATCGCTGTCCGTGACATTGCCATGTCACCGAAAAGAAAAAAATCTGTAAAAATGCCTTCTAGAGTGATGAATCTTTCAACTACTCCCAATTCTTTCTGACCTTCATGGACACTGAACTAGTTTTGTCGTCTACATGATCGATGAAGCATCCTAGAAAAGTGGAAATAAGGAGCGTGTGGCATGTTTTGCTCGAACATCTGCTACAGACAATCTGTGACCTTACATTGCCGCTCGGAGTCCAACAAACCAAAACAATCAATTCCAACCATTTCACATTTCCTTGTACTTGCTCTTTATTTACTTTCTGAGAAACAACCGTGACAGCACTAACAGCAAGTCACTGTCCTTAACATCTCTAATGCAATTCAGAGAAAAATGCATCAAACTATGTAATTAATCAGCAGCAGCGTCATCCACTGCTTAACATTTCATTGAATAACATTTGCTCCATGAGTTACATGCACAACATACAATAGCATTCAATGTACAAACTTGGTCTTCACCTTTAAAGTGATATATATATATATATATATATATATATATATATATATATATATATATATATATATATATATATACACATACATGAACAAGTTATACCAACATGTTTAAAAGACAAATTAAAGCCAAAATAGACCAAATTGAATTGCAAACTTACCACAGGAGATGAAATTCTACAGCCAGGGCAGTCACAGATTGGAGGATGTACCTGTAAGATTCCTTTGGACATAAGTGTCTTCAGACTTTTCCCTAAAAAATAAAAAACCCAATCAGTAACCTTTTAAATTCCTGCAAATGTATATATGGAGTACAAAACAATTCACTCACTTGTTCATTCGACAAAATCTTTTTTTTTTAAAATCGACATTCAGCTTCAACTCACTATCACTGCGACTCACTTTCACTGTGCCCCAAAGTGTCTTAACAAGACATTTGTGTTACAGTAAGTGACCAAGAGTGATACCAAGAGTGCACAATTAGTCTGTTAACCAAAATAAACTGTTGTCTGAAAGGAGACCTGAAACCTCTGAAAATAAACTCAATTAACCATATAGGCTACTTCAGATGAGCAGGTACATCATCACAAAGTTATTCCGCATACTGTAAAATATCAAAATATGGTGTTTTCCTACTTTAAATCTTTGTAAACACAAGCTGTTCATATAATAATGTGCAGCAAACAACTCAATACTGACATTTACTTCACTAGAAGCCTACTACCTGAACAATATATGATTGTAATTAATTAAAAAAAAAAAACAATATGGCAACCCATTCAAACTGAAAAGTTCCATATCAGACTTAAACGTAGTAAAGTAAAATCAGTGATAATCTAAAGAGTTAAGTTCATTGCACTGTTCGACCACTGACTGATAAAGAACAATTGTGTTGAAACACTGAAAAGTCGAAATATAGGCTAAATAGTTTGTAGCAAACTGACCGGATGGAAATAAACATGTTATTACGACACACACACACACACACACACACACACACAACACACACACACACACACACACACACACTTTAGATGAGCAGTTATATCAGTACAGAGTAACTACACAAATAACATCTTTAAGTTTTAAGTGTGAAGTGTTATAGCCATACCTCAGAAAAGTCTAATGGTTAAAATCTTTGTAAACAAGTTGCTTAATCCATAACTGTTTGATAATGTGCCACGGTGTCATAATCCTGATCTACTCTACTTTATGTAGACATGCACTTCAGTTTGAAAAGTTTTAAAAATTCAAGTAAAAATCTATTTCTTCAATACCTGTTCAATCCATGTGCGTAAAAAAGACCTTTCTCCTTTTTTCCCAAAAGTGCGAATCCAAAGCAGTTCGACGCAAGGTACAGTGAGCTCTTCTCAGTGCAATAAAGTAGTTAGGCTACTGTTAAGTAATCCATATTTTTTTATCCCCCCAAAAGCGGTTCTGTTAATTCAAGAACACGATGGAGGCTAAATGAACCCGTATTCCAAAAGTAATATCCACTCGTCTGCACACGCCATTGACTTACCTTTGTGCCTAATACTCCGTTTCCAGTCTTTGGCTGTCTCTCTTCCACTCACGAACTGGAACTCGTTTGGGGTGAGCCACTCAGCCCGGTATTTGATGGAGGGCCCCTTGCTGCCCTGGCACAGTTTGTTAATGTACAGTAGTGCTTTGTTTTCCCCGCATTCCACTTCGATACAAGGCTCTCCGTTGTCGAAAAACGGCTGAAAGTCCGGGATTGACGAGAAGCTCTCTAGCATGAAGTCGTCCGGGTGGTGGTGAAGGTGCTGCTGATGCAGCGCGGTGTCGCGAAAGCCCAAGTACGCGCGCTGATGATGGGCGAAAATGTGATCGTACGGCGGCGGATGAGGGGTCACCACGGGGATAGCGGTGGCATTTAAAGGGGCCAGGTATTCGGGTTGGTTGAAGGCGGCTAATGCCATGTCTTCTCCATCCAGTCTCTCCTTTTTGATGGCAGGCATGTTACCCGAAGCGGAGCGCCGGTAACGTGTGATTAGCAGTTCATGCGTCCCAACTTGTGTCCCTCTTCGTGGAGTTCCAGGCGCACCGGTGTGTTTACGCACGACTCCCGCGTCGCTGGCTGACAGCAGAGCGCTTAAGTTCAGCCATTCACCACTTCACTCTTCTCCTCAGTGCACTGCTCGCATGACGGGTCTCCCCGCGCTCCTGCCCACCACATCTAATCGGACTAATGCCTGACATCTCCGCCAGATATTAACGCTGAGCGTGCTCAATGCCTAATGATTGTTTATCCCGCGTTTCCTTTAAAATAATCACTATGGCAACTTCGCTATGTTTATTTTCTGCATCAACTCCAGTGCTTAGTTTATTTTCGTCCAGAAAGTAATGAGGACACCATACAACTAGGACGTTTTAACGCATTATAATGCGTAGTAAGGTTATATGTACTGCAGATCACGTAAAAGTTCAATAGTACATGCACAGTGGGTAACCTAGTGAGCCTGACTGGCTCGGAGCATTTTTCATATCTGACGAGGATAGAAATAATTAAGCCATCTATGCGCGCCTTTTCGATTGCAAATGATGCCTGGCGCTAATGGGACTTTATTTGGGTTTTTTTCTCTCTCTATCTCTCTCTCTCTCCCTCGTTCTTTCTTTTAACCCCTAATACGTCGCTGAAGTCACGCTTTAGTTCATAGACCCAGACCAAACAAGATTTGCACTCTCCGCCGCTTCTCAAACTTGGCCCATTTAAACAGCGGAGGCAGCGCGAGCGCGAGCGCACTCAAGGGGGTCCGCGACGGCCGAGGTTGCGTCACGGTTTCCAGTCACTGCATAAAGTTCACAGAAATCATTCGATTTAGGTTTTATTTTCCATTTTCAAACAGTAATGTGGTTACCTTTAATCTGTTACGGTGATTTTTTTTTTTATTAACCAAAAGACGACTTGTTGAATAAATAATATAGCCTATACCATACCGAGAAAAAAAAAAGATTACTGTAAGTTGTCAAACATGTAGTATTCGGTAAAAAATACAATATATTTTAAAATAAACAGTTATAATGTTGTTTATTTTTGTTGTCAGTTTAGCCTATACAGTGGAGTGTAGTTTTGCATGTTATTTATTGTTTACAGCATTATTTCAGTCTTGTGTGTCAACTTGTTTTTCTCTGGTTGACATTTTGTTTTTGTTGGTGACAGTTGCTGGACATGCCAAGTTTGAGTTTTTAATCTGATATAATCTTGAACTTTATGTCATCAGGCCTTGTTGCAAAATAATGGAGGCAGGACTCTAGGCTACAGAAAAGAAAAAAATACATTGACAAAGTTACAAAAGTAACAGGCAGTAAAATGTACTGCTGGAACAGTCAGTGTATTTGTATTTTAATGTAAATTTAACAAAAACTGCCACTTAAACTTAAGTTTTCTATTTTTTTGAGAGATAAGTAGATTCAGCTTTCAGTGGCACTTTATTTTTGTTAAATTTACACACACACACACACACACACACACATGTATGTATGTATGTATGTATGCTACAACATCCAACATTGTCATTAATTGACTATTACATACAATTCTATTTATTTACACATTTACAACACTTTATTTTATTTGCAATTTCATTTGATTCAGGCCTAATTGTTATAGATAGTAATTTGTGTGTACATGTATCGAATTATTGTCGAATACAGTCCAGATGACTGTTAAATGCTGTAGCAGTCTTTGTTATTTAACAAAAATAAATAATGTCAGAAAGCTGCCACTGAATGCTTTAGCAGCAACACCCTGTTAAAAATAATAAATAAAATAAATTTAACCCATGTAGTCTAATTTCTCAAACAAAATGATTCTCTTGGTGTTGTCTAATACTCTCCAGTCCGGAGGTGCACAAACAGGTCATGGTTACAGTGTTAGAAACAACTTTTAAAAGAAACTTCATCATCATTATTGTTATTGTTGATAAAGCTACCCAGTCTTAGTGAAGACAAACAAAGCTTATTTGAACAAAAGAAGATTGAATACTAATCACAAAATGTTTTAAAGACACTGTTGTTTGACTACAGTAGAGAGACTTAAGACTAGAGACTAAATCGCCCCCACAAAGACATATCACGAGAAAATGGAAATAATCTAAAGGTCTAAGGTTCTCAGAGACCTCAGGAGATCCCTGAAACCCAAAGTGTGAGGATCCCCCACGGGGATACCCTGCCCCCTCACCCCCACTCTCTTCTACATTATAACCGCGGATGACTCATGAGGGACTAAAAGTGCACTATTTATGAAGGAGGGGTTCCCCTAATTTTACACATGACAATCTGCCCACAGTTTGGGTTCAGGACGGCTTCCCCTGAACTTTCAGCCCCCACATTATCGACAGTTCAGCAGAACAAGTCCTGTGGCGTCCTCCTCTTGCTCATCAAAATGAAAGTGCCACCCACTCACACAGTGCATGAAATGGTTTCACATTTCACAACACGCATCAAGCAACTTCTGTTTTTGATTATATAAAGTTTATATAAACTCTCACACATGCTTTAACTACATAGTCAAATTAGAGCTGGATAAATGTACAAGCTGAAAAAAGTAAAGTGTAAAATTACTATATATAAAAAATTTAAAAAAAAGAATATTTGTGACAATATTTTGTTCAGGTTTATGCCCTTTGTGCATTGTGATATGTAAACAATGCTCAAAAGTAGCTATAGTTGTGAATAAGGAGGGTGTTGTTTATCCAAATGATATTACAAATATTGGTAAACAAGTAATTCAGAACTTTTCCATTAATCTATTTTTTAGCTTGTCAAACTATAAACTCCAATTTATATTTAGAAGGCCTTAATATTGCTATAAGACTATTTTTTAATACTTTCATATTTTATAAATCACAACACCATACATAGGCTACATAAACACAGTAGGCCCATCTTTAATGCAGATCTGGCCTTAAAGGGATACTCCACTGTTTTTTGGAAACAGGCTCCTTTAACAACTCCCTCAGAATTAAACAGTTGAGTTTTACCGTTTTTGAATCCTTTCAGCCGATTTTCTGATATTTAAAAGAATACCAGTAACCAGACAGTTTCTGGTCTCATTGACTTCCATAGTAGGAAAAGGGGGGGCTGTAGTTGTAAAATTAGCCTATTTCCAAAAAAAAGTGGAGTATCCCTTTAACACTGTTTGAAACTTAAGTAGCCTATATGCAGTAGACATTTGTTACATAAACAAAATCAAAGTAAAACATGAACATATGAACATACAAAAAAATATTTACAATTTACAAATAATTAAAAGCTGTTTTACTTCCAGTAAAATGCAGATTTTTCTGTTGGTCTGCCTATTATTAAACCGATTCCTCTGTGTAATAATACATGCCAATAACTTTATTTTCTCCATATTCTCTCAGTGTAAGTCGATGCCCATTTCCTTTCGGATGTAGAGAACCCCCTTGCAGTCGTCCCCGCCTTCGCGCCGTTGTTGGCAGCGGCCCCGGAGCCACAGCGCTGCCGGCGGGGGAGAGAGGTAATAAATAACCCGGGGAGAGGAGCGGAGACCGCCGGGCGGTGCACAGTCTGACCTGACAAATACTCACTGGAAAACCATCAGAGAGCTAGAGCCCACCCCTAATGCTTGGAGCCAGCCTTTCAGACATGAGCAGTGAAATATATAAGCCTACCCATATCCGAAGAAAACAGCGTCTCTCTTCCCCATCACCATTAAATTAATGAAAAATGCTGTGAGATTAATTAAAGGTTTAGTCCTTAATGAAGCCTACTTCTAAGTTCTCATTAAAATTGTTTTAAAAATAAAGAAATAACAGTGCTTTTAAGAAATAACATTAGATGATGTGCGTTTACATGAAATGAAGACTAAATACTTTTTTGGGGAATTTTTCTGTGTTTCCCACTCATGGACACCACACTGTTTGCATCACATGACTCGCGGGTTCATGCAATTGGCTGAGCAACTACAAATCAATCAGTCAATCAATCAAGAATGAGATGAGAAAACTTAATTGTGAAGCAGCAGTTACTAAATACATTTCATGCATCCAGGCCAACAGGTGTCAGGATAAAGTCTGAAACAACTACCACTGAGACAAATAAGAGCTAAACGTAGAATGCGAGTTGCAATGATTCGTTTTTTACACACTTTATTAGTTATACACATTTTAAATATGATTATTATTATACCAAGTTATATCATCTGTCAAAATAGTATTCTGTCAACTATTAAAAAAATACCACAACCTAATGTTTTTTCTTCATCTGCTTTTTCTACAGGTTCTCATAAAGCCTCTATTGGATTTTAAATGGACTCTCCAGAGGGACTTTCGGAATCACAGTCGCCAGCTCATGCAGCGCCGGTAAAGTGATGCTGTGTAATGTAAAACCCTGAGCGTCTCCTCAGGTTTGTGCTGTGGTGTCGGCGCCCTCCGCTGCTCTCTGGGGATCTAGATCTAGCCATGGAGGCAGTCTGTGACCCCAACCGGCAGCCCAAGCTACCACATGGGATTTATCTCCTAGCTGAGTGGGTGGGCGGCCAGGGAGGATACTGATTTTAGCCCAGTGTCTAAAGCTGTCAACACCATCAGAAGCAACAAAACTTCATCCCCTTTTCTTCCCTAAACACTTCACTTTACCATTACTAATGGCTAAAGTAAATATGCATCCATACACTACAGTTCAAAAGAGGTCAATATGTGCTCAGCTCTCCAATGCTGCATTTACTTGATCAAAAATACAGTAAAACAGTAAAGAAGTTTGTTACAATTTTACAGTTTGTTAAAAAAAAGTTTGTTACAATTTTAAAATGTAATTTATTCCTATGATGAAATAGCTGATATTTTTTAGCACCATTCCTCCAGTCTTCAGTGTCACAAGATTACATTTTGTCTGCTCAAGAAACATTTCTTATTATTATCAATGTTGAAAACCATTTTATTTTTGTGGAAATCATGATTAAATGCTGATCCTTTCAACTTTCTATTTATCAAAGAATCCTGAAAAACTTTTTTATTTTAAAGAGAAATCTTTAATAGCATTATAATTGTCTTTACTGCCCCTTTAATCAATTTAATACATCCTTGCTGATATATAAATATCTTATACTGACTATTGAACGGTATTATACATGCATACCAAACACCAGTTTTGTTTTCAAGGATGCTAGGACTATTATTGTCTAATTCTACCATTACTATATGCATGACATCACATTATGCAAACATGGTCTGTACTTGTGACTTATTTAAAAGTACTCACAGATAATGTCATGACTTTCATTCGGTCAGTGATAGCCAAATGTTCACCTGCATAGCTTGAATACATCCCTGCCATGATAACCATACTGTAAATAGAAAGAAAAAAAAGAGTTTGCGTTATTGACAACAGTGCCATTCTGTTTATGCCAAACTGTGAAAGGAACATAAATTATTCTTTATCTCATCTGCAATCCATTTTACAAAAGGCCCCACAATATGTGGAGGGCATCAAAGAAAGCTAACAGTTAGCCCTCCACAAAATTGCATTTATAGGCCATTTGTTTAGGCCACACCAACAGCTGAAATGTGCAGGATTATTTTGAGATAACCAGTAGAATAAGACTTAAGATAAATCTGCTGTTTCAAAAGTGGTTTCATATAACACACAAAAGCATTGCATTATTTAAATCAAGATTCAAGAAAGTACAATATATACTATTATGATTTATAAAGATATTTAAGATTTATATTCTGCAGAACAGAAATATTTCTTGAACGAAGAACTACAAAGTCTCTACATTGTTCAGATAGGACTATTCTTTTACCGGTATACAGCAAGAGTTAAACCGGCAAAGAGTAGTTCCTGATCTCTCAGGCCATATTGATTTTTCCCTCCATGATCTGAAACCAGCAATCAGCATTGTGGTTTGAAATAGCCCTGAAACAAGAGCCTAGACGTCAATGAGTCGCCGACACGTTTCAATTAGCGCGCCGCCCAGGCCGATTTGTCCCCCGGGGCACATCGGCTCCACAGGCTGGTCACGCCAGGAGAGATGGTCCATATTACGTGATATTGGGAAATTATTATATCAGTAAGGGCAATGCAGGTAAACCTGTGCATTAACTCACAATATGTACGAGATGTTTTGGTCTTGCCACACAGATGACAGTGAGGTAATTCGGTTTCTAGTAAACTCAATCACTTCTCCCTCTTTAATTAAATTGCTGAAGAGGGTAATGGAGGAATAGCAGACTCCACAATACAGAGTCGTAACGTCTGGACATAAGGTCTATCACACATAGTGACTTCTTAACTGAATATCTATCATATTAATGCAATTCTCGATGTGTTGGAGCATCTGCGTAAACTAAGGGATGCACGATATAACAGTACTATATTGGTCATTGGACAATATTATTATAAGAGAGTTTTTATCGGTCTTGATTAGTATTGAATTCCAGAATTAAATTATATACGGTAATTTCCTTTATTTTTACATTAAAATTGGCATGAATGTAATGTTTAGCTCCCAAAATGAATATCGATTTTTCATACATTATGTTTTTACAATTATTTTACGGATTATCTCAATTGTATAAGACATAACGTCAATAATTGTGAGCCCCAATCTTTATAGTCTTAAACATAAACTAACATCTATATTAACTTTAAAGACTTAAAAAAAAATTTAAATGTGTCAAAATATGTTATGTTTTTGATTGGGGAATTAAGTCATTAGATTATCATTGACCTGTGAAAAAAGGTGAAATTCATCAAAACAAACATTAGCCCATAGCTTTTGGATAATAGCTTTAACTTTTGCTCAATGCTCCCATATTGAGTGAACTTATGAAATAAAGTGAGTCATATTTCAAGACTTTTACCCAACTTGGGTTCTGGCTAGTGTGTGTTTTGAATATGTGGGCACAGCATCCCTAAAGTCAGCGGTTTCTCTGACCTTCAGCCGCTAAGCTCCGCTCCAACAGTTCTCATCAGCAACACTACACTGCACACTCTGAAGCCCTGTGGAAGTAAACTAGAGTGGTAGAGAGAGAAAGAGAGAGAGAAGAAGGGGTTTGATGCCCCCCACATACCTCCTCATCTGCCCTCAGAGGTCCTAAGAACCCTTCCAGTTCTCCTTTCACTCTTCAGCAGCTCAGCCTCACTTCCACCGCAGGTCATCCTCCCCCAGAACCCGATCGATAGCGCTCTTCTGCTTTCATCGGACCAGCATTGTGGAGAAGCTGCACTTCCTGAAAAAACACCAATCCAGCCTTGAGTGAGCTGCATACGGATCGCTCACAGACAGGCCGGGCCCGCCAGACTCCACTCATTAGAGGCAGTCTGCTTTTTTTGGCTGCTTTAATAGATGCAGATAGAGAAGGACACAAAATGAGGAAATGTCACTGATTTGAACTTGGGTTGCCAGCACAGATCAGCACAGATCCATGTGTTAGAGAATCTGCGCAAATCACAATATATCTTTATAGTACGGGGCAGTTGAATCCGATAAATGTGTCGAACATGGTTAACTCGTGTGCACCGTACGTGAGACTGAGACGCTGATATTAGTCAAAGAAACATGGAGAAAGCAGATCTAGAGGATCCACAAAGGAATTACGTAAAGAATTGTTGTAAACATGATATATGGGGGGGGGGGGGGGGGTGCAACACCCAAAGACTACAGTTTAGAGGAGTGCACGCTCGCAACAGGGAAAGCATGAAGCTTACTTAAAACATCAGTTCATATATCAATATTGTAAGGAATAGAAATAACCTTAAATAGCGTGAGTTATATATTTCTAACTCCAAACAATTAGCCACTGATCCAGCTTGTAAAATCTTCTTCAAGGCTGTGTTTGGTTGCATTTGAGGCACATGTCATGGGGTTTCTCAGATTTCACTTGAGACAGGTATAAGCATTCGCCACGATAGTAGTCGTGCCTCCTTCATTGCGTATTTTTATTATATGAATAGATCAATCCACTGCATACTGTAACCCCTTGTGCCTCAATCTGGACGATATTGCAGAGGTATTGCTCCAAAAAAGGTCACTGACACACGCACAGACACCTCATGGGAATTTGTCGCGCAGTTTCACAATTTGTTTGACGGGCGAAGTAACAATACCTAGGGGGTGTGGCTTTTGCGAACAGTCAATTATTTTCTGGGAAACACACGGCTAAAGTAGTTCAAGGCAGGTCTTGACCCCATTACAGTTCTATCAACAAGAATCGGGAGGACTCTCATACGAATGAATTTTATTTTGTAAACTGATTTTACAGACAAAATAAATAAGTAAACCCTCGACAAGCTCCGTCTCAAAGTTCTTTGGCGTAGGCCCCGTCCTTCGTCCAGGTCTGGAAGTAAGGTCCTGCCTTATGAATGAAAATGTCTTTTTGGAATTAGCAACAGAGGCATGGGATGAGATGCGTAAGTCCAATACACAAGAGATTTTTAAGGACAAAAACCTGACAAATGTTGTGAAAAACACAACCGTAGAATAAGTGGAATAATTGACAGCAGGCCCTGACTTATTGAAAAACAATTACCCCCTCAGGTACGTATTATTTTTCTAATAATTCAACGGCCCTTTGTCAATTATTCCTCGTGTACTATTGGTTACCGGCCGATATTAAAGATCTTTTATTTATTTATCGGTATTGATCAGTATTTAACATTTAATTGTGAATGCGCATTTTCTTTTTTTTTCAATGCTTAGTTAATCTTTAAACACAAATAATTTGATAACAGTTAAATATTGATATTTCATCATCAAGATGATATTTCAATCATCAAGAATGAAGAGACATGATCATACCATCTTAAAATACTAGACAATAATCTTACCTTATAACTAAGGCTGCAGAAAGACAATCATTGTTTGAGACGTTCAGCTCATATTTAGATCTTATTCACTTCTATACCCCTCACTCAGATGACACCAAATCCAACTGTACATTTTCCATCATCTTTAGCCAAAGTAAGAAAAACCAGGTGTCCGTAACTAAAAGTTCACTGGAATCTATTTTGTTGATTTAAGATGACAAGGAAGTAATATATCGGAAAGGAAGTGTCATTTTGGCAAGTTAGTTAACAGATCCTTCCAGGAAGACATTCTTTTGAGTATTTACCATTTAACTTAATTTTGGAAGATGATCCAAAGTCTTTGTAACCATAAATTGAATGAGCTTCTCTTTCTCCAGCCTGCGAATAGGCTAACGTTAGCATGCTAGAATTAACCTTTAAGGACTCTCATAACTTTATCCAGAGTAAATCTGCCCTGTGACAAATTACTCCAGTTACACTTTTAATGCGTAGTTTCCAATGTTGGTTGAAACCCAGTCTGTTTCCCACAACACCCAAAACAGGACAATCAAAATGTTGTCCAAACAGACTTTCAATCTGTCCAGGCTGAACCACAGCATCTCGTTTTATTGGATTGGAGGCCTGAATCACAGCCTTTTCTGGAAACTGTCGGGGTGCCTGCGAATGTGTACGTATTTTCCACTCTTCACGTGACGTTTGAGACAGGATGACCGCGGGAGAGCACGGCAGGATCCAGCGGCAGCTGCCAAGCCAAGGGGACAAATCTGAACAGTGCAAACACAGTCATGTCAGCGGCAGCTACGCTTGCCCTGGAATGGCACCCTTTCACATATTTAGACGACGTCTGAGCCTCTGACTCACCCTGAAATACAGAGGAGGAAGCACTGACAAAACGAGAGACAGTGTCTTTAACATTTCCAGACGATCCAAAATAGTTACAGCTTTTACAAGACTGATTGTAACCAAATGGTGATTTGAGAGAGGGTAGCACGTCACAGAACACTTTCAGTCTTGTGTCTCTAAAATAACATGATCTATACAGCATTTATGAGGATATGACATGGCCAAACCTCATAAATATGTAATGAGGTTGTTTACTGGAAGCCTGTTGAATTAGGAAATGGGAAAATTAAACATTTGTAAATGAATAGTAACAGTGAATGTACATGTAACAACCAAAGATTTGAAGCAAAACTGACACAAACACAAACAATATTTTGTTTGTGTCAATAAACAATGCATTTGTTTTGGAGTGGCTTATTAACATATTTAAATATATATATTTAAAAAATGCAATTCATACATAAAACCAAAAATTATATCATAGAATGGACACTTGCAGATGCTCATGACTGTGTGGCAAGGTCAATGAGCCTCTCAAAATATCAGATAATTTGACATTTATGTCAAGATAAGATCCAATTGTAAAATGTCATGTGGTAATATTTATAAAATAGTAACTCAAAACTTAAAAAATAGGATGTGTGCACTTGTATTCAAGGTGCACGGATTTTTTTGGTCGCACCACGAAATTTTTGGAGTTTTAAATGTAGCCTGCACTTTTGTAAATAGTATAAAAGTTTTTCAAAACCATATGAAAACAAAATGAAAACCAAGAGTACATCCTAAGAACTTGACACAGGTTTAAAACTAGATTTTTAAAAAGATTACTTTACTTTATTATTGTATATGTCATTACCTCTTTTATAAGAATGAGTTTAACAAGATCTACTGAGTGAGTAACGAGAGAAGCAAAGAACCACGTCACGTTTGCATTCCTGTAAGTTAACATTGTTGAGAGTAAATGTGGAAAGATGGAGTGTGAATTAAGGACACTAATATTCCCTGTGGTCTCTGACGGGGGGTGATGCGGAGCAATGCTCAGCGGAGCAATCCCGCTTGGCAGGTAGATGAACTGCAGATCATACGGGCAGGCAAGTGGTGATTAATGGGAGCGGGAAGGCGCTGGAAAGAAAACAACGCTATAAATCAACGTCGCGACGATGGTAATTGTAATTGAAATGAATTTGTCTGCCCGGAGCCAGGCATTGCAATTGATATTGACCAAAGCCCTGGTGGTCCATAGAAAAATGAAATTGAGAAAATGTATTCAGAGTATCCACTGTAAGATCTATACATCACTGTATGAACCATTTACTGTAGGCCAATTAGAAGAGGGAGAAAAGCTAAGCCCGGTGTGCGTGTCAGATGCTACTGAGCCATCGTATCCTAAAGGTGACTAATGTTGTAGATTTATGAGAAAAGAGCCACAATAAAATTAAATTGAATGTGAGGTCAATGAAAAATACCATTCAGCTGTTTTAGTGACCTCCTCGGAATGGAAAAAAGTGTTATCGCAAAAGAATGGCAATTACGGATGAAAGCTATTCTTTTTTTACTAAATATAAAAAACAAACTGTTCAAAAGTTCAGATTTTTCTTTTTAGATTTTTGAAAGTCTCTTACAGTATGCTCAACAAGGTTGCATTTATTTGATCCAAAATACAGTAACAACAGCAATATTTTTCAATATAATTCAAAATAGTTACAATTTAAAAATATATATATATTTGAACATTTTAGCCTAAATAGTAATTTATTCCTGTGAAGGATTTACTCCAGTCTTCAGTGCCACATGATCCTTTATTTTAATATGTTGATTTGGTGATCAAGAAACATTTCTTATTATCAATATAATAAGAAATTAATATTAATGATGCCTAATATTTTTGTGGAAATCTTACAGACCTGAAACTTTTCAACGTTAGTGTAAATACCAAGTCTCATTACATACTTTCTTAATTTTGAAAATGTTGAAATGGTAAAGTGCTATTATATTTTAAAGGTTCCTTGTTTTGTTTTGAAGTTATCCCAGTATTAGCTTTACATGCATCCAAAACCTTCCTGCAAAGCAACCTGAAAAAATACGTTTTTTCTGGATACATATTTAAACAGCATTTTGAAAAAATATTTTATATAGTAAATACAAAGGGTTTTCATTTTACTTTTAATATAAGAGCCAGTAATAGCAGATATGATGATCGATGGAGGTTCTTCTCCAGTTTGAATACGATTTTTCAGAAGTGAACAAATTCGTTTTTTGCTGTCAAGATTAATGTCAAACCATTTTCTTCTCACTTCTGGGACTGTTCGATTAACAGATGAAACTCCATTAACTGCATATGTAATATGCTGCCAAGCTTCCTTTTTTTTAGGACCTGAAACACCACTATGTACGCTTGAAAATAAAATGTGGTGTTTTGAATGAACTTCTGATAATAAAACTTCAATTTCTGCATCCGAGAAATCTTTCTTTTTCATTCGCATTCATGTTATTATATGCCTATTAGATGTCAGTCGGATATAATGGGCGGGATTTATGGTAATTGAGAATGAACGTGCACGCGCATCCCATTTATGACTGATTGGAATTCATTAACACACACACTTCATTATCACTATCTGACATTTATGAAGTACTTGTGATTTAGGAGAAGAGTTTTCAGGAAGGTCTCTTTACGCGCAAATCACTCTCATATTTATTCGTATATTTACGAATGTTTCATGAATGAGGCCCAATGACTGTGAAACTGTATAACAGTGTTTGGCATCCTGCAGGAGCTTTTATAGCCAAATTACGTTGGCTTCTGGAGTTTGCCTTACCAGCACATTACATTGGTATACTGTAATTTGAACAGAGCCAGTGGTGGTTCAGTTCCCAGGTCTATGGAGAAGCTCAGAGGAATATCTCGGCTGGAGGGGCCCATGCAGGAAGAACACACAGCTGAACACAATGTGGGATCGGCTTCGAGCTAATTGTACCACAAAACCCTGACGCTACTTTACAATAAACTCTGTATTGTTTCGGTTTTGCAATCTTGCCCTTCTGTTAAGCAGAATTATGAGCAAGTAAAGTGCATAATGCAGGGGGGCTTTTTTCTAACGTTAACCTCAGACTAATAGTTCCGGGAGGTTTTCATGTGCACTTTTTGCACAGATATAGAAGAAATCTATATTTCATAAATGTGCTGTGTAGCTGCAGCACCCAATTATCAGCAGATAAGATGGAGGGATGCCCCAGAGCATCAAGCCAGATATTTAGACCAAGGGAATCAGGCTTGCAGGGACTAAAACCCCAGGGGCACTACAGCCCCCCCCTCCTCTCTTTTTCTTTCCTTCGACTGCCTCCCTCCATCCTTACTTCACCTACGGGGTTCAATTAGTGGTGACAGCAGCTCGCACCATGAGCCTGTAGCAGGAAACCGGGCAAGTCTAAATCACCACACCACACTAGAGAGTCCTACTGCACACGCATAAAACATGACAAAACACTCATCCGATCACATCACTGGTGCTCGGGTCCTAACAAATGTCCTTGTGTCCTTGAAACAGATTTTTTCCCCCAATTGTTTGGCTTTGCACCATAACATGCAGCCTTCTGTGGGTAAGCACACTCACCATACTCCACCAGTCAGAATTAGTGCACTTTTACCCACACAAGAATGTATTTTTACACTGACCTCAGCCAACAAATACTGTTCTGCATCATCTATGTAATAGATGCAGCTTCAACACATGGTAAGGTCACTTACAGGTCAAGCATAGCTCATGGTAGGCAGATGAATATCGATCTAGAGGGACCAGGGACTGTTCACAGGGCAGGCGGCCCACAGATCAGCCTTGGGCAGGGGAAATAGAGGTCACGAGCAAGAGCGAGCACAGTTCATACACACTGAGCTTTTAACACCTCAAAAAACTCTAGGGTTAGCCACTTACTGACCAAAATTTTACTATACACTAACTAGTATAGAGTAAAGCTGTACAAATGCCACAAATATCAGTATAATTATTTCCAGTAGAGTCTTTAGAAAATGTCCTTCAAAAGAAATGTATTAAATATTTTATAAATGAATACAGAACATTTTACACCAAAATACAAAATAGTTACTGCTGTTTATAAAAAAAAATCCTTTAAAATAGTCGGTATAATAAAATAAAAAATGTAAAAAAAAATACAACATTTTTTATAAAAAAATAAAAAATAGTCGGTAATCCTTTAGGAAAACCCTTAGAAAATAAAATACCAAAATATTGTTTAAATTTATATTAAAAAAGAGAAGAGACACATTGGGGAATGCCTTCAGTGTGATGCGTCTGAAGCCTGCATGGAACTAGTCCAATCTCGACTGGTGTTACGTCATTGCGTGTCTCGTGAAGTTGCATGTGAAGGTGATGCGGAAGCTATAAAAGGACTGGACGCCGGATCAGCTTCAGCTTTCTGGTCTTCAGCAAGCGTTCTGCATGACTGCACTGTCTTATTTGGTGTTGTCTGTCTGAAATCACATTTATCATCTCTCTATCTATATATAATGGCAAATAAGGAGAAACAATACAGGCAGTGTGCATCCCATTGCCCATGCTTTTTGAGCAAGGGTGACAAACTCATTTTGTGTTGTTTGTCCATGAGTGGAGCATGCATGGGCAACACTCGATCAACACTCGAGCAACACATTTGTGAACCCCATCACTCATGGGGTTCACAAATGCGGGTGGTGGATGATATATGGAGAATCTCCTGCCTTCAATGAGCTGCTGGAGGTTGTGACCAGAGCAGTGGCCAAATTAAATATGAAATGGCAATCAGAAAAGCAGGAACCGGCCATAAAAAAACAAACTCGATGAACGAGGTGTCGAGGTCGTAGAGTAAACCGTTCATGTCACGATTATTGTGCACCAAAATATTAATATATATTCATCCCTTGTGGGCTAGAAAGAGAACGGTTATGCCGGAGGTGGAAGAAACTCTCGCTTCATATCTTTCAACCAACGCTGCATCATACCTAAGAGCTCCGGTGCTCCCCTCCAAGCCCTGCCGTACTACATCGGCTTTGGTGGGCAAGGCATATATGGCAGCGGGACGGGCTGGTGCATGCCTGAATACAATGGGGTTTTTGCAGGCATACCAGGCCGACCTCCTCAAATAGGTGGATGACAGCGGGGAGGTCGCCCCCAACGATATTACTTACATATTGCATCTGATCAGTAGCTGCTTATATGTATCTTTAATGTATCGTATCATTGGCCATGCATCGAGATGTGTATTGCATCGGCCTCAGCTATGGAAATGCACATCCCTAATGTTTTGGGTCACCTAAGAAGGGTTTTCCCTGCCTCTAAACAAACTATTAGCAGATGGATAGTAGAGGCCATTTCTTCAACTTACGAGGAACCCAATTTGCATTCGCCTCTCCGGATAAGAGCCCACTCAAGAGGAGTGGCATCCTCTAAAGCCCTGCTAGCGGGGGCCGGCTGGGCCTCCCCACACAACTTCATAAAACATTAAAGTCTGGATCTGCCCTCTACACTGGGTTCACAAGTTCTCTCATCTTGAGTATGCCAGATTGCGTCACACCAGGGTGGGTACTTGTGAGTGTGGCGCAGTGGGCATTTCTTTCCCCAATGTTTCGATTCTTGACGCAGCGTGAGTTCCCTCGAAAGGGAGAGTCTCGGGTTACGGCTGTAACCCTGGTTCCCAGAGAATGGAATGAGACACTGCATCCCTCGTCCACACTTCCTGCGCTCCTGAGAACGACTTGCTTCGACCTGTCAGAAGCTGATGCTGTTGTGATCCGGCGTCCTTTTATAGCTTCCACATCATCGTCACAAGTGACGTAATGTTGCAACACTAAGCGAGATTGGACTAGTTCCATACAGGCTTCAGGCACATCCCACTGAAGGTGCTCCCCAATGTGTCCTTCTCAGGGAACAAGGGTTACAGTCGTAACCCAAGACAATTTCCTTAAATAATACAAAAAGTTTTTTTTTTTTTTTGATGGTGGCTAATTAAACCTCCAAGAAATCACATTTTATGTCCCTCCCATGTTTACATTTTCTAAATAAGAAGTTGGAATAAAATATGAATGTCTCTTTAGATGGTAAACAAGCTATTTATATGACAGCCATGAAGCATGATTTGCTACTTGCAAATCTGTAAAAATGTAATTAAAACGTATTTTTTTAAAGGGGATTCAAAAAATAAAAGATGGTATTAGTGGGAAAGACATTTTTCAGTGTTTTTAATGTTTTAACAAATGTAGTAACTATACTATCTTGTTGGTAACTATGGTCACCATGGTAAATTCTTGAATGGTTAACTAATTTAAGATTGTATAGTAATATTGTATTAAAACTTGCCTCTTGTATAAAGTAGAGTTTTACATATTGCCTCAACATTTAATCATGGCTGTGCCGAAATGCAAAGCTTCCTGGTGGCCTTAATTCTGAGAAACTGCATTGCAGGACATTAGAGAAGCTAAGGGAGGTTGGCAGAATGGAGAGGCTGAAAGCAAGGACACAGTTGGCAGCATGCCTGTGCTCGGCTGTGCATGCAGTCAGGCGGAGTGGAGGCAGGCCATGCCTTGGGGCATTGAGAGGAGGCCAATTCACTGCACAACTAGCCAGGTCCACAGAGAGAGAAAGCGATAGAGAAATTAATACTGTAAGAATATGTAGAAACTTCCAAAAATGACAGAAAAGGAAATGGCAGTGCTGGGCAAACTGAATTATTAAAAATCAGAAACGCTCTCAAAAGTGTGGGAGGGGTAAACTATAAACCTTTTCAGCGCATGACTTGAATATTAATTAGGATGCAAAAGCATTTATGGGTAAGTGGGTGTAGCCATTTTAGGATTACCGTTTTCCGATTACACAAACTCTACTTCCCCTAATTAATATTCATAAACCAGGACTGAATCTAGCCATCAACTGAATTCTATCAAAAGATTAGAAGAAGCTTCTGCATGATCCTAAAAATGTTGTTTGACAAAGCCCATGGCACTACATTTAGTTTCTTCACTCTCTCTCAAAAAGACTTATATAACAATTTATGCTTAAAGTGTCCCTATTATGGTTTTACCATATGTAACAATCGGCGGGCCTAATTGGTAGAGTTACAAAATATTCCGATTCATGCAGTGTGTAAAATAGCTTTTTGTAAACGTAAACGTTCTGCAAAGTTGTAAAATCGAAAGTGCACAATAAATAAAGTTATAAAGTTCTCCCAAAAGAAAAAAAAAATCAACTCTGAACTGCCTAAACAAGTCGTTTTTATTCAAATCCCACTGCTTTACGGTTCTATGTCGCTATTTGCATTAAACCTGCCCATGTTGTACTTTGTCCGCCTGCGAACAACTTGACCCGCCATCAAACACCTCATTTTACTGACGACTGCTTATTAAAGGAGCATTGCGGAAGTTCTGAAATTTCTTACCATTACTGACACTAGTGGCCGTTAGAGAAACTGCAGCCAGTCTCATGCTCGTTCTCGGTTCACATGCTCGAACGCTTGTTGGCCACACCAGATAAGGCTTTTTTTTTTTTACTTACGAGGAGTTTACGTGGGTATCTGGATTGTGCTGGAGGCTGGTCGCTTCTTTTCTTTTCGAGTCCATTTTAAAAACTACTGCTAGCGATTGTTGCTACTTACTAATGGCTGCCGCACAGATGCAAGCCCAAGTAGACAAGAACGTGCAAGAGGACACATTTTGTGAATTTTCACATTAATTCGGACCCAACGACTCCACACACAATTGAGCCTCCAGGCTGATAGAGGCAACCGTGGTGGACAGTCAAGGTGTCATTCCCTCTATTACATTATGGTTGGCTCATAAATGTACACATGAAGACTCTATCTTAAAGATTTTTTTTAGTAAATACCTACACATAGACCCTTTAAATCTTGGGAGTTTTATGTGGGATTCACAAAATGCTTGGCCGTTTAAGTTGAGTCAGTACCTAGTTTATTTGAACCAGCTTGCTTCTCAGAATCACAACCTGTATGTAGTCTTACTGAAATACTTCTGCTGTCTGTTGTTCTGACTACTTTGAGTAAAGATAAAGGATGGAGTAAGATTTGTTTTACAAGCATTTGTTAAATCAGTCATTCACATAGTTCTTAGCTAACATATGCACTGTTATCGATACAGTTCCTGCATGTTCACCGCAATAAATTAGAAAGATACACATCAGTATGTTTGAGAACATACACTTGTTAAAACTGATTATGAGAAATTGCAACATCATAATGTACCTCAAACTGAGTAACGTTAGTGTATCACTGAGAAATGTCCTGCTCAAGTCGTCCTTGCGATGGAGGTTCGGTTAAATAACTAGTTCTTCCAATGTTTAATCTTCAGACTCGCGCTCGGATTGATGTGGTAAAATCAACGTCATTGTTCGTTACTGTCTTTAGTGTACAATCGCAGAGCTGTAGGAAGTCTCCGGATGGAGCTGAAGTTATTATGGTAATGGCCGTTTTTGTTTCTGACAGGTGCTGTAAGACTGGGCCATCACAACAGATTGCGCCATCTGGCCAATCAGAGCAGAGTAGCTCTCAGAAAGAAGGGATTTAGAGAGATTGATTTATCCTTTGAGCCGTTTGAGTATCACTGAAAAATGTGGTGATGTGCAGTGCAATGTATATTATGAGGGAATTAAATGATACATGATCTTTGATTCATGTAAATCTCTTGTAGGAGACCTCCAAAACAATTAGGAGACTTTAAAATAGCATAACGGGGCACTTTAAAAATTTGAGTGGATGAACTTGTACAGGTATGAGTTTAATGATCCCTGTTCAAAAAATAAATAAATCATGTCTGATGTATTTCTCCAGCTGGCCCCTATCAACTTCTCCTGTCTGGTGTGTTTTCAAATTATACAAGTAAATAATTAAAATCAAGTGCCAGGTGCTTGGTGGCCATGGTCCATCAGAAGCCAGGCACACTCCCCAGTTTCCGAGTTAACAAAGGTACTTTAACAGACTGGTACTTTAACAGTCAGTTCCTGGTTTGGTTCTCCCTTACCCCATCTTGCTTTTTCTCTTTCCTTCCTGCTGAATCTAGATGTGTTAGCGTCTGTCATCTTCTAGTGATCAATCAGCACCCAAACAAGCAGGGTCTTTGATGATTGCAGAGAAAAAAAAGAAAAGAAATAGAGAGCGAGAGAGAGAGGAGGAGAAAAAAAAAAAAAAGTTTCCTTTTGACGAGCATGTTCCATTGTGAGAATCCCCAACAGCCTCTGACATCTGGTTCCAGTTAGCACCATGACGCGTTTCCTGCCCGCCTGGGCCACGGTTCACAAGTCAAACGCTACACAGAAGATTGAGGAGAAAAACAGACACGCACGGTTACGCCAATATCATCTACGTGTGTGTGGAAGTCCTGAACCACCTGTGAAGATTCATCTTATTAATTCTCATTAAATACACTAAAAACATGTATTTTATTTTTACATATTTTACTATTACATGTTTTTTTATTTTTCTATACAATTACAAAATAGAATACATATAAATATAAACATTTTATCTGACATTTTTAATTTAGCTGCATTTTTAATACATACATATATTAGTGAATCTCCTTATATTTATGTTACGGCATTACATTTTACATACTATGAGCATTTCAAATGTTTTAAACTGAAGTAAAATGGCTTTTATTATGCGTTTAAATTGTAGTGAATGTGAAGCCGCTTTTCATATCCCTCTTCTTATCTGAACGCATTCACATTTGCACTGAATGTTGCAGCTACAGTTGTCATTATTGAGCAATCACGGTTCTGTGCAAAGAGGTATCCGAGCGATAAGCAATGGAAAAGTGTGACCCTCGAGAACGTGGGGCGTGGAATGCAAAATGTGCGCTGCACCTACACACACTCTGGAGGGAAACCCTACTGTCAGTGGGTGCATTTACAGACACAAAAAACATGCATATACACACACACACACATACATGCATGCACCATGACTGGGGCTTGTGGGTAACGAAAGTGAGAATGAGGAGGAGCGATGAGCGTAAAAGTGAAAATGTCAGAAGTGTAGATATAGAACACGAGCCGACCACAGAAGGGCTTGCCTGCGTCGGTGGCGACGTTAAACGCCCCCATGTATGTGCTGCACTCGGCTTTGATCGCTCAGGAGCCAGTTTTCTGCCCCACTGCTCACTGAGGCCTGCTGCTGAAGCGAGGAGTTGTTTTATCATACACACAGAGATCTTCATCAGTACATGGAAAATCAGGTTGCAACCCACACCTACATCGTAAAGGACAAAACAAAGAATGCAAACAGAAATGACTCAATGGCCACACAGACCACTCCTCCCACAGATCCACATGATTTCCACAATCAATATTTTTTATTTTATTTGCCATAGACCGCTATTCAAAAAGCACTCCGTGGGCCGCATACGACCCTCTTGTTTTTTCTATGGCCCGTGTGATGTTGTCATCGTCTTGGCAACCAGAAACTGCACTAAACAATTGTGTCTACTTACCAATTTTATAAGAAAAATGGTATTATCATAAATAATTTTAATCAACCGGTATAGTTTTTCCTGTGCTGCTTACACTACAGAATATTAGCACACACATATATTTCAGATTGATCTCACCAGCGTAATTCATAGAGTGACCCTAACCCAAATCGAGTAGCAATTCAAACTCTTATATAGACTCCCTCAGATGAAGATGTTGATGTGTAAAGCAAAACAAACTTTTCTAAACACAATTTTTAAATTTGCATGGCTGAGTTTTTTTTGAAAGACTCTTTAACTCACAAAGGTTGCATTTATTTATCAAAACTACAGTAAAAAAAAACAGTAATGTTGCAATATTATATCAATTTCAAATAACTTTTCTATTTTAAAGTCACCATGAAATCAAAATGGACCATTAATTATTTTTAATAGAATATTGCAGTACTTATTATAAATGATTTATCCATGCATATTCTTTTAAATTCATCTTCCCTCATAATGTTTAATCAAAATAACTTCCCCTTCCCTCTTGCTGCAACATCTCTTCATTGATGACGTGTTTACTGGCGCGAGCAATAGCGAACCATAACAATCCAATCAATTCTCAATGGAAAAAAAAATCAAGTCCTGCCCTATATTTCTTCTTGTTGGAGAAGCCGTTTCACTCAGATATGTCAGAGTAGGGAAGAAAATCTATATATAGATTGTAAATCTATATATACATCCATACATCTATTTACAGTCTATATTTACATCTATCTATCTACATATCTATATAGACAGATGTATATATAGATAGTAAATCTATATCTATAAATACATTTTCTTCCCTACTCTGACATATCTGAGTGAAACGGCTTTTCCAACAAGAAGAATACATATAGCATCTTGCAGTTGATTTAGATTTGTGGGATGCACATCCAGGGCACGAAGCTCCCGTTCCACCACAACCCAAAGATACTCTATTGAGACTGTGGGGGGCATTTTAGTACAGTAAACCCATTGTCATGTTCAAGGAATCAATTTAAAATGATTCGAGCTTTGTGACATGGTGCATTATCCTGCTGGAAGTAGCCATCAGAGGATGGGTACATGGTGGCCATAAAGGGATGGATATGGTCGGAAACAATGCTCAGGTAGGCCTTGACATTTAAACGTTGCCAAATTGGCACTAAGGGGCCTAAAGTGTGCCAAGAAATCTAAGAGTTTTTCTATGTACACAAAAGGCCTATTTCTCTCAAATATTGTTCATAAATCTGTCTAAATCCGTGTTAGTGAGCACTTCTCCTTTGCCGAGATAATCCATCCACCTCACAGGTGTAGCATATCAAAGATGCTGATTAGACACATAGATATCATATAGAGACTAGATGCCCTATTGGCTGCTGGGCACTGAGAAATGCGGCCGCCATCTTAAACCGGTCGAATTCCTATTGTGTTGCATAGCAGCAGTAGATGCCAGAGCACTGTGTAGCATATTCCTGCTTAAATCGGCGGACTATCGCTCGGGAATTACTTTCACAAGTAAGATTTAAGTTTAACAAGTTTGTATTTTGTGAATAAAATATCCCATGTGTCCTGTATAATAGCTTCATGTATGACCTTTGCAGCAAAAAAACACCGTGTGAAAATCAGTTCGGTATTCAGTGAGATATGATTCATTAAATGTGCTGACAACTCATATCACCTGCCAAACAGATTAGACTGTGCGAAGCGGATGACCGGTTTAAGATGGCGGCCCCACGGCTCGTCTGTGCCAATAGGCTCTAGCGGTCGATAGGGAGTCTACCTATATGATGTCTATGATTAGACAGCATGATTATTGCACATATAGATCCCTTTTGTGTGCCAGTGCAACAAGAGACTGTTTTAAAAACTTTTTTTTTTCTTTTTTTTTTGTAGCACAATTTACAACAAATGCAAAAGCTTCAACAAATAGTTTTTTGTTCGTGTTTTTGCCATCATCAGTTCCAATGACGAAAATAAATTAAGCCTTCTTGCACTTTTACGTACCTCCTTCTCCAGAAAGAAGGCAGAAAACAGCCAAACAGGGAACCATGAAAATTTAAGCTGGGGTTATTGATTGGTGGAGTGAGTCAGGGAAAGGTCAACCCCATCTGAACATCAACAAGCAGAACGCTGCAAGCAGCTCTGTAGCACCAATCCTCAACCAACCTGCGGCCTTACAGCACTCTGTCTGATCTCCGGCTGTAGTACCACAACTCTTTGCCACGCATTCTGCTCCAACACATTAACATCTACTAACCTAAATATGACGCGTCAACCATCAAGCTAACAGCATAAGCTTTATTTTCATTGGTGCTGCTTCTCTATCTCTACTTCCTCAGACAAATACACGTGCACGCATACATGCAGGAATGGCGCAAGGTAGTAACCCCCCTCCAGCGATGTTCATATCCTGCAGGAGCCCTCGGGTTCTAACCTGTCAATATCGTGCGGTGTGGCAGGGCAGCTCTCCTCCCCTCAGCGGATCAGTTAACCTCCTCACTGGCTGGGACAACACTGCAGGTCCTGCTCTACACGCACATGACCTTCAGCACAGGATGAGAGACACGAGAGGCTTAATGCTTAGTACATATTTATTAAAATGCTTTTAATCATGTTTATTTAGCCATTTCATGGTCTGATGAGACCGTTATGTAGAATCAGATACAATATTAGGGAGGGCACAGTCCACTCATAGAAAAACTAATGCAAGAAATACTTGCATAAGTGCAAAACACTGAATCAGATAGCATTGCTTTCAGATTTGTCACAGTAAGATATGTTATTGTAATTTAATTATTAATAATAATTCATATTAAATTAATGAGTCATTTTTTATTAAAATACTCATCAATTATTTTATAATTTCCAGCCTTTCCCACTTCAACAGATACACTTGCATTACTAGTAGAAACAGAAAGGTACATTGATCAGATGTACACTAAGTGAACTGACTTACTTCAAAAGGTCATCATACAATATTTTATTCCCCTTAGACCCCAAAGAGAATCCACAGGTTGAACCTTCTCTTTTTATAATGGGTAGTCTATTTGTTGATAGATGCAGCCTTAGTTTTCTTTGAAAGTCTTCATTCAAAAAAATATGTTGTTATTTTATATCACACAGACCCTAATCTATGAAACGGTAGTGTATTTGGTACTGTGCATGCTGTAGCGATTATTTTTTGTCTTAAATGATACATGCAAGAGTAAGAGTGAACATGTCCAGGCACGGCACGCACAGACGCTCTTACTGCGAGACGCTGGCAGCATAGATTACACTTATATCTCTGGTTTCTCTTGTGTATGCATGTGTGTGGCAAACTATATTAAATCCCTCTCGCATCGGTGTCATGTTGCGGCTGGTGCTTTATAGCTGGTGCCGGGGCAGACTGGTGGCGAGGAGTGCCGGCATTATCCGCATGCTGAGGAATGTCTCACCCCCCACCATTCCCAGCAACTTCAGGTACAGCAGCGTTTAAAACCCCAGCGAGGGTCAGAACCACCTGCGATACACACCTCCTAGGGTAATTACAACTTATGGCGCTTTTCCACTGCATAGTACGGTACGGTTCGGCTCAGTACGCTTCGACTCGGCGCGGAACAGTTCGGATCGCTTTTCGTTTCCACTGCAGTAGTACCCCTTCAAAGTGTGTGGGACTGATCGTTATTTGCGCGCGCCTCTACTGCCATGACATCATCTTAAAAGCGCCACATTTTCAAACCCACAACACAGGAACAATGGAGACTTTCGAGGGGATGGTGTTCCTGATTCTCGGTATGTGGTTGTTTTTAACTGCTAGACGGAAAAATGTGTTTAAAATGAGGCTGATGGCAGCAAAACAAAAATACTGCTAAAAAAGTGTCTCGTGTCTCGTGTCGCAAATCCAATGACGCTAGTAGTGACGCTGGTAGTGACGATTCTGTCTGACCAATCAGTGATCTGCAGTGTTTCACGTCACATTTTAGTACCGGTACGGTACGCTTGGAACCTCAACAGACCAGGTACCATTTAAAGCGACCTGAAGCGAACCGTACCATGCAGTGGAAAAGCACCACAAGTGAGACGTACCGAACCGAACCGTACCGTACTATGCAGTGGAAAAGCGCCTTTATAATGTCTGTGGTCTGGAACCACACATTGTGTTGCTTTGGCCAATACTCACCCAGGAAGTTGTATTTCGACTAGTGGTGCAAACAAATTTGTCAAAAAAGGAGAAATAAAGACTACAGGTTATGCGTTTGAGTTCACATTGAAGCCTCACCCCAGATTTTACAAACACAGTTAGCCTTTTTGTGGAAAATAAGTTTGATTTGGGGCGAGAAAGGTTGTGATTTAATTTTAGGGCTACAATTAGGATGTAAAATTACAATAAAATTCACGTTAACAGTCATTATTTTGTAGTAACCTAACCTACAAAGTAACCTAATTACATTTGATGTACAGTCAAAGTTGGGGTCATTGATAGATGAGCGCCCCCGCAGGTAGGTGACAGAAAAACAACAAATGGTGACAAAGACTTGCACACAACATAAATGTATGAATGATTAACATTGACATCTGCCGCTACTAAATTATAGATAGACACAAGTCAAACATATGGGCACAGACTCCCATGTGTTAGAGGTACAAAATGCCTCTTGTTATGGCATTAACTGAAAACTCACCGACTATGTTTACATGAACATCATTTTTCAAATAAGGTCCATATTCTGGTTATGGCTTTTAATTAAATTAAAGATCATGTTTCTTTTAGATCACTCAGAAATGAAAATTCATCCTCATGTCATTCAAGACCTGTATGGCTTTTTCAAGTAAAATATATATTAAAGAATGCGTCTTGCATACAACACAACTCGACAACACAGAATCCCATTAACTTTCAATACATAAACAGAAAAAAAGACAGTCAAACAGGTTTGGAATGACATGAGCATCAGAAATCATATGATATGAAGTCTTGTGTGAGTGTATATGATTTTGAACATATTTTTAAGAAGTAATAATTATTATGTGTAAAACTTCTTGTTAACACAGACAAAAAATACAGAGTGAACCTTAAAGGATCCGGCCCCCCTCATATTATCTCAGGCTGGTAAAGACCGCCTCTGTGGCATTTCTCTAAATCCTACTCTTTTGGAGGAGAGAATGTACTTCCAGCTGAGCGTACGGAGAACAGCCTCACCAGGGAGGGACCAGTTCGATCTCAGTCTTACTTCAGAGGATTAGCCTCTTATCAAGCTCCTAAAAGCTGCTGTAAAGGACTGTCTCTAATTATCCTATCTTTAATTAACCAACGCGTCAGCCCAGCCACCCAGGAGCTGCCGGCTCCTCACGGATACAGTGCCTGCCTTCAATTCACCTGATGTGATAGAAAGTGTGTTATTTCTGTATATTTATTCAGGCCTCTAATTCTGCAAAGGTAAGTGACCAAGACCAGACTAACTGGACTTCTGAATTGAAGAGGAAAAGCTCCGCATTTTTTAGTCTATTGTTTCTCACAAACTACTATAATTCAAAACTTCTCATTAAATTTGTGTATTGCTTCAAATATAATAATAAAATAATCATAGATCACAGATATAGAGGTTTTATTTTTATTTTATTTAACCACGTGGGGTCACTAAAAACCTGTTTCATTTCATGTTTTGAAGGGATAGTTCATCAAAAGAATTACGCTCATGTCATTACAAACCAGTATAAATTTCTTCGGAAGGCAAAAGATATTTTGAAGAATGTTGGTTAAGGGTGTCACGATTTCGATTTTAAAAAACACGTGTGTTGAAGTGCTGCGAGTCCATGGTCAAGCCTCTCTAAGCCAACAGTTGGTATTGTAAGCCACACAGTTTTGGTTACCATTAATGACATATAAAAATTTAGACACAAACAAACCAAAAAAAACAGTTTACTTGGTCGGAACCGTTTTGGAGCCAGTTAACGCTTCTCTTATTATGCATAATTTTGACCATGTAAGCATTGATTTTGTGCACACAACATAAGCTAAAACACGTAAACATGTCAACAAAGTGGACGTACATCACAGTGACCAAAAATTATACTAAAGTAGCTAAATTTGTAAACCATCTTGACTGATTGTGAACACAACACCCTAAACAGAGTTTGATTGGCCAATATACCTAAATTGAATTATATTCGGTTTTGGTTTTTGACTAAACGAAACTTTTAGTTTAATAAGGCAATCAGAGAGATGTAAAGGCACTGTGACTTTTCATCTGTATTTAACCGACCACCTTCAAATTCATGCCACACCTAAGAAAACAATGAGCTCAATGTGAGAAAAAGACTCCCTTTGAAGCTTTATATCCTGGTTTTGCCATTTGAGTGCATGTTACTCTATGAAAAAAATATTTGACCTCATATTTTGTAGTATTTGTTTTGTTTTGTTTTATTTTTGCACTGTCGATGATTCCTCATTCTACTGTACCGAAACAAGCACCGCCTCCTCTGAGAAAATGCCCCTGGCCCAAACCCACCACGGCAAATCTCAGAGGGAACCCTCCCACGGCCCAAACACAGTCCACACCTACTGCTTTTCCATGCTTTTGCAAACTGCTGATAATCATCTGCAATGGAAAGTGTGTGGGGGCTTGCAGGAAACCCTTCAACTACTGTGCCAGGTAGCCTAAACCTGAAACACACACATTAAAAACTGCACAAAGCAATTAGTCAACGCTTAAACGGAAAGACCCCAGCAAACACATAAAGAACATGACAGTTTAGAGCACGCTATGCTGCATTTATCTCCTTAATAGAAATCAAATGGGTCAGGTGGCAGTGAGGAACGCCAGTGTCTCGGTATGTTCCTGCCAACGAAATGAAGGGGAGAGGATCGTGGAGCCCTGCGGTCACACCACCTCGGTCTCCTCAAGCCAGCCGGAGGTCGGCCAGAGTGCACATACATTAATGGCCTTCCACACTAATTGCTTCTCACTTAGACAAATCTCTGCAAATCACGGGGCGAGCCGGCAGCGCTGCTGATGCCCCCCGGGAGAAGAGACGTCAGGCAGGCGGGCGGGAGAGAGCGAGAGGCAAGGGGGAGGAGGGAAGCGCCGCCAGGAGCGTGTGCGGTGTGGGCGCCTCTGAAAGGCAAGGGGGGGAAGCGATCCCTTGAGGGAGAGGGAGTAAGAAACAGAGAGAGGGAAAGAGAATAGATACATACATTGGCCTGGACACGCACACACACAAACACACACACATTTGCTCGGAGAGATTGGTCCAGGCTAGGCAGACCTTGCCAGCCTCAGCCCCCCTGATCCCCTGCAAACATGCTCAGATCTCCCCCCGCCTCCTCCAGCTCCCTATCTCGACGCTCAAACACCAGCCCAGGGAGGGGAAAGATGAAAAAAAGAAAAATCAATAGCACAGATGGATAGCCGGATAACAGGGTCCGGCATGCTCCGGCAGTGAGGCAATCCAGAGGGTGCCCTCACAACTTCCACAAGCAAAAATAAGAACAACATGAGCCTGTTCGAGAGAGAGAATTTGCCCTGAGAGCCTAATCACACCCCCACACCTGTGTTCCAGCCCTCATTTATCCAGCCTTCCCACACACACACCAACTAAAACACTCATTTATTTTCTGACCTCCGTCCTCCCTTCCTGTGTTTTTTACTCATCTTCATTAGGCCATCAACACTAAACTTCAGGAAATCAGATCATCTGCAGAGCTGACCAGGTTCATCAAGTCCCAAATATTAATTGATGCTCATCAGAAGAACACATTTAATAACTACAAATGATATGATGTTTGGGTGATTGAGCTGCATTAAAGCATTTCTCAATTTTGGAGCCAAAGACTCCTTATAACATGTACAATGTAAAGCGACCTTGAACTACCTTGCCTTTTATGATATCACCCAAAATGCCAAAATTACATAGGAAATCAATGCAAACAAGGGGTTAAATAACTAATATTCATTACAGCCTAATCAAATAACAGCTGAGCTCATGATTTGAAAAAAAATAAATAAATATATATATATATATATATATATATATATATATAGGATTATAGGTAGCGTTGTATTTTATTGTAAATTGGAAATATCCATCCATAAATTATTTATTTGAATAACAATATTATCAATATTATTATTAATAATATATAATAATTAAATTTGCATTTTGATTAAGATGAGTCAATTAACCTTTAATTGAATACAAAAAATGAACTTTTATATTAGTAGTAGTACTAATCAGATAGACAGATAGATAGATAGATAGATAGATAGATAGATAGATAGATAGATAGATAGATAGATAGATAGATAGATAGATAGATAGATAGATAGATAGATAGATAGATAGATAGATAGAACCAAACTGGTAACAGTTTGTCTTCTTGTAGATATATGGCAAAGGACTGCACTTGTTGGATATTGTATAGTCCAAGAAACACACTTCACAAGGTCCTCACCTCAGCACTACTACAACCATTTTCTGCATGAACATAACAATTAATGTCAAAGACCGTCATGACTGTACTGATGTCTGGCAAATTATCAGTTGTAATGAGTTAAATGAACACTAAGTGTTGTAATCAGAGAAAAGAGCCGGTTTCATTTAGACATTGATGTGTGTCATTCATAATGATGTCACAATGATGAAGCTCTTCGTAGACTGGGAGACAATGCATGCATCTTTAGCACCACCTAGTGATAAAAGTTTAAAGTCATTTTATGGCTAAGAAAGGCCAATTTTGACTTGCTCTGCCATTTAAAATTGGCCTTTCTAAGCCATAAAATGACTTTAAACTTTTATCACTAGGTGGTGTTAAAGATGCAAGTCTTTATACAAGCATAAAAATGTGCACATTGCTCAAACAAAAAGTATGTAACCTTGAAAAAAAATCACGTTTGTATAACTAAAAAATATATTTGAACTGAGATATCTTAAAATATGTCAATATGCCATTGTTTTGTCTCAAAATGCACATTTATTAAAGCTACTTAGATTTCCTAATTAAACTAAGGCCTAATCCTGGTTTAATCTAAGCCCTGTCTGTTAAACCAGGCCTATAAATAATAATAATAATAAGTAATAAGTACTGGGACAACATTGTACTCCAAATGCACTAGACTCTTGGTAAGAAAAGTGAGAGGAAGTAGAGAGTGAGTGCAGGTCAGAGTGCAGATGAGGACAGTTGCACATTTGTGGTCAATAGAAGTTGTCTCCGAGGTGAGGTGAACACCTCTGACATATATTTCCTCTGCTACTCTTAGGATATGATGCCTTCTGGTGGTCATACTGGGGCGTAACAGATGAACAAAACCAGCTCCTTACTTACAGAACATGCTAAACCAGCAATAATGACTTCCAAAAAGGAAGTTTCTATGATAAGATTCAACTTTCTTTTTCATAATATAAACAGTACTGTATAGGTATACAAATGAAATCCAAAACACAGTCGACTCCACGCTCCATATACTTCTATTCATAATCATGTGAACAAAGGCAATTGGAAACTAAATTTTGAAATTTCATCTTCCACTTCAAAAGTTCAGTTTTTTTTAAACTATGGCCTACAAATCCACAAACCACAAAAAAAAAAAAAACTGGCCAAAAGAGGATCTAGCTCAAAAAAAAAAAAAAAAAAGATTATTCAGCTAGTTTACAGTAAATCAACTGAGATGGGTAGTTATGTTCTAAATACTACTCAAATATTAAATATTACAACATTGTGCAATTCATCTGTTGGGCATGGTCGGTGAAAAAACCCCAATAACAAACTGTGATGGTTTCACGTAATTTACTATATTTGATAGTTACTAAAGCCTACTTTTTTATTATTTCCCGTCGCAAATCATGCAAGTAAAATCGAAATAATTTTCTATTTAGATACATTTTAACAGTAAGGAATAAAAATCAAATATGGTTATTTTAAATATTTACAAATATTTAAATACTATGAAAAAAACTCATTATCGCATCAGACGGCACTTCCTGTCTCATCACAGAACATCACAGATTGCTCACTACTGCACTATGTTGGTATGTATGTTTGACTGTTTAATAATAAAAAATAAAAAACTCATTATAAAGTAAATATCTTCCAGACCATATTTTAAATAGTTCTAGCTTTAGTACAGCAACAATATTCAATTAAAAAATATATTAGTATTATAAAAGTTAAAATATTCATCATTGATATTATTAACAATGATATAAACAACATCAGTAAAAGCAATAATAGTTAAAGAGATACACACTACTTTAGCCCTATAGCGGTCAAAAAACAAAACTGCATGCATTTTGTGGAAGAACATTGTTTTGGTTGTGCTTCAGCTCTGTGTGTCTGTGCGGATGAATATGATTCTTTCTCAGTAGAGGATTATCATATTGCTTATAAAACATTCACTATAGGCTTAAGATATTAAACCAGTTTAGATGGATATGAAAGATACACTATGACGTAACACCCATTAACAGACACTGTAAAGCTCCTTTCACACAGAGATTCCGGAAAATACACGGATAATGTGAACTGGTGTCGATTTTTGCTGCCTTGTCGAAAAATGCTACCGTAGCGCGAATTGATAACAGAATGCCAATTAAAGTCGTATGAAATACAATTATAATACAATTCTAAGTTATGAGTAGCTACTGTATCCTGTAGACTACTGTTTTTATTTTTAAAACGGTGTGAAAAGTAAAAATTATCATAAAATATTCATCTTTGACTTGTCAAAGTACACCTTTCCTCATAGTAACTGAAACTTTCAGTTATTCTTTTTCAGCTGGCTGACCGTACAAATATTCATATGGTAGTAAGCATTTTTAAAGTGAAATTATACATTATAACAGGAAAATGTACCTTTTGTAAAAAAAAAAAATAAATAAATAAAAATTGTGAGTCTGCACATGCGCATAACCGGTAAGTAGCAAATCTCGATGGGTAGCATGAATCGTCAGAACGCCGGCATTTGTCCCGGGATTGTTTGATTTCGGTTCATTCACACAGCCAGGAATTTGCCCACAACCCGTAAAGATCCCGTAAAGACAGATGACGTCAGGTTGAGACGTGTAACATACACATCGAACACATGTAGCAACAGCGCGTACGCTTGTGTTTGCGTTCACACAGAAGGCGTTCTAGCAATTTCCCGACAATTGCCCGGGATCAACGCGCTGTGTGAAAGGCACTTAAGTTAACTTCCTTGACAAAAATTCCAACACCCACAATGAAATGACCCATAAAGAAAATGACGTGCTTTGCAATGAACTCTGTTAGAGAGCTAAGCCCACATAACATTATAGCATTTTTTCTGTTGAATAAAATATGGTACTCACCTCTTGAGTAATAAAAACGCCATTTCTGCATCGCCTTTAAAACATTTTCAAATCCCACAGTTCTCACTATCTCAGCCGATGTTGATTCTCGTTTTATTTTGAGCTGTGAAAGTCGCCTTCTCTTCTTGACAGTAGACTGTCCTTCGTTCAGCGTTTTTTTTAACAGGTCTGTATTATAGAAATTTAATCAAGAATATAAGCTTTATGGACTTTCACAGGGGAGAAAGCTAACAACTAACGTTAGCTACCGTTATCCTAACTCCTCCACTAACGTTTGCAAATCAAAATGCTTACCTTCTTACGCAAACAGGTAACGTTACTACTCAATGAAGAATTTGTATCCTTTGTAAAGTTTGGAACGTGTTGTAAGTGGAAAAGTTGAAGGTTTGGGTAAACTCCATAGCGTACAATACTCTTTGGTAGCGTTCCACTATGCTGGCGGAAGTAAACATACCCTGCTTTGAGTTAGAACGCAAGTTGCGTGCCGTCACGTGAAAAGGGCCTATTTCCCCTAAAAAATCCTGTTAAACATTTTCTTACTAAATTTAAGAAGAATTTTATGTTACCTGCTCTTTTTACTCTTTGCAATTGGAAACTGTACCCCACGTCTTTTGGCACTGTAGTTTTGTTAAAAAAGTTGTGGTATGACCTCTTTTTGAAAATGTAATTTTGGGATATTTTATTCAGGATAATGTGAATAACGAAGCTTTTGTTATTAATTTGTTTATTCTTTTAGTTAAGTTTCACATTTCACTGTTTTACTGTGTTTTCTAAAGAATTGGAAAGTTACCTTTGTACTATTCAGAGTAGCGCTAGTAGAAAGGCTATTAAAACTGTCCGTTTATGTTCTCTCTCCAAAATATTTGAGTAATGTAAAGGTCTTTGCATGTTTTTGGGTGCAAATTTTATTTATTTTTTTGTTTATTTTTCTCTCTATTATTTTTTTCTTTCTTTCCTTTATTTCCCTGGCTTTATATTGTCTGTTGTTTTGTTCTATATATGTTGTTTAAAGCATTAAAAAATCCTTCTAAAAACATAATAATATGAACACTTATTACCTGATGCAGGGTAAGATTAAAAATAAAACACTTTGAAAGAAGGATTGATGATATATTAAAATAAATGTAGAATAAAAAGTTGCCTGAGTGTATTCTGATTAGTATTAGTAGTATTATATACAAACACACATTTTCTTTCATGTTCAGGAGATCATTGGGGGTCTGTGGCAAATAAATACATTATATACCTTCAGCCAAAGGCCCAAAATCCTCACTGCCTTCTGTTTAAAAACAGAGAAAACACAGTCAAGCAGAACCTCCTCCAGCATATATCTATATAGCCAATCTAAATGAAACCACCTTGTATGTCGACCATAAAAACAAAAACCCCATATCCCTCCACACACAGCAAGAGTCATCATCACAGCGCATACGGATGAATGGCTGTAATGCACACGGAGAGACAGTCAGTGAGTGAGGCAGGGAGGATTGTGGCACAGCAGGAATCGGTTCCTCTCCAGGTTTTGCAGGGTGTCGTGTCGTCTAGGGAACGCAGGGAGCACAGGCCTCATTAAATGTGCTGAAGAGACCCATCAGGAGCAGTTTTACAGAGCCGACCCATACCACTTTCTCATTACAAACCTTATCCTCCCCCAAGCACTCTGCTCACACAGCACAAACCATCCAATATCAAATCAAATCAGCCAGCAGGGAAATAACCCAGTAAAAACACACTCACGTCACACATTCACACACTCCCACTGACACACACACACACACACATACGGGTGCATACAGCATGTGAAGCACGTCCTATCTTCTTTTCACTGGCTGAGACTCAATGTAAACACACAGAGTGGCACAGAGATATGCACATAAACAAAATCATACCACATACAGTATAACGCATAGATAAATATATTAAACCTTATGGAAAGCGAGTAAATGTGCATCTTTTTTTTTCTTCGGTAAGAACATCTCTTTCAAAATGGAGGACTGTTTCCCTTAACCTCCCACATAGAGATGTGCTGAGCAGAGGTAAATGATGACTGACCACAGAGTACACACATCTCCACTCTGTTTGCTGAAGGTCTAGTCGACCGAGAAGCCATTATCATCAGTGTTTATACAAGCAGCTTTAAATGGTCTGATTCAGCAACATGAGCTTCATATCTTGTGTTTCTATAGAGGTTTAATATGTTTGTGAATGAATATTTTTATTAGCAAATGACACATGTATGTTTGTTGCAATACTAGAGAAAATAATTTGGTTTTCTTTTGAGTGAAAAACTATTGTCTGCAGTTCCTGTGGGGTACAGGGAGAAAACAGCTAAAGCAAATTCCTCTGCAGCTTTCTGTTCATTCAATATTGACACACCTGCCTTCAAAGACTATGTAACGTGAGTGAGTTGGATTAACAATGTTTACACAGTGCTAACATCCACACAAAATCTTGAAAGGCACATTCTGAACCATGTCCTTCCAAAAACACATATATGAAAGTGCTTTACACCATCCCTGCTGTGCAATAAGATGATAAAACAAAACATCAATAAAAAAGTGAAATAAAATAAAATTAAAAAGATTAAAATTGTAAGATTAAAAATTGAAATTGAATAAAACATAATATAATACAAAATAATAAAATGAAAAAAATAACACAATTCAAAGTAGCTAAATTAAATTAAGTTGTATTGGGTATTGGGTGACCAGATAAAACAAAACCAGTTAACGTAATAATCTCTATGTCAGATGTATTGTTATCCACTAGAGGGCGTACTCAGCCTAATTTCTATCCAGTCACGTGACGTGTCTAAAAGAATGGAATCATATCACGTTACAAAAACATCACAGTTGGACTCTTGATTCTTATAAAGGGGGTATAAACCAAAAGGCAGCATTTATGCCACTTTGTAGATTAAATGAGTACTACCACTCTAATATGTTACGTTTTCTGTCAAAAGATACAGTGTGGTAACGCGCTCATGTTTCGCCAGACAAAAGAAGTGTCCATTCACATTCCTCACAGTCGTTAAGCGCATTAAACAGGAAGAGATCAATTTGAACACGTGACACAGGTCCATCTAGCGGCCTCCAGAGGGCGCTGAAATCAATATTTGGGTTCTGTGGTTTGAACCGTACACCAAAGCTGTAACTTTACAGACATCGATTTGAAAGGAAAATTCTGTCACCATTTACTCACCAACCATGTTGTCCTGGTCTTCATTTGATCACAAAAGATGTAAGGCAGAATGGCAGTCCCAATCGCCATTCATTCACAGTAGAGAAAAAAATAGGCCTATAAGAAAAACAAAACAAAACAAATTATGATTATTTTGACATTGGACATTAAAAATGTGATTTATTGGACATTTGATATAAAAAATGTAACCGATTTATAGGTAGGCCTAATCTGAAACTGATGAAATCATTTGTGTTTCACAGTTATGACTGCATGCTATAGTAAAACCCTGGTGAATTGGTGAGGGTTGGATGATATTCTCTGCAGGCTGTACAGAGCTGAGTTCATATGAAAAGCAGACGTTTCCTCTCTCTCTCTCTGTGGAGATTTGACTCGCATGTCTTCTGGGGATTTCAGTGCGGTGTGGCCACAGATCCGCTATACTGAGGCAGTGAAAAACCACTCATCTAAGGGATTACACATCACATCTGATCACTAACACTGTCATCTCTAATCTAATGTAGTTATTAAACTGGAATACTGTCTTGCATTAGCACTTGCAGTATTAAGCGTTGTTAGTTGATATCACATATGGCCCAATAATATTTCTGAAAGAGTGAGATTACATGCCAAAACCACCTCTGAAATGAAATGAAATGAAGCACTTCTCAGAGCAAACATTAACTATATGTGAACGCATATCTTATAAATAAATATTTCCATTCTGCATATTTCCATAACACTAAACCATTCACAGCGCCCATTTCGATTTCACTTGAAGACAGCTGGGGGCCTTTGGATCAATCTACCAGATCATCACTGACAGGCCAACACACATCTGTGACCCAGGTAGTCTATAATATCTGTAGAAAGCTATGTTAGAATTCCCATTCATATCACATTCAGCTGCTAGCACATAACCCTTTTTCTTTGTTCATGGATGCTCAAACCTTCAGCCGATCACCTAAGCTCCAAATGCTGTGTAATTAATGTAAACAACGTGCCTCGAAATCATTTTATTCTGTCAGAATACATGGCTTTTTTGATGCATGTCAGATAATAAAGATAATTTATTCATGATACATCAAAGAGATTGGCTAACCAGTAAACAGCAGTGTTGCTGATGCTCTCTGCAAGAGCATACACTTGTTTATTTATGTTACAAAAATTATATTTTAAATTATTGCTGTTCTTTTGAACGTTCTATTGATTTTTTTAATCAGCATTTTAGAATGATTTAGAAGGATCATGTGACACTGAAGACGAGTAATGATCCTGATATTGCAGGAATAGACTACGTTTTAATATTATATATATACCAGTTATTTTGAATTGTAATAATATTTCACAATATTACTGTTTTTGACTATTAGTATTTTTGATCAAATAAAATGCTTAGAGAGCATGAGAAACTTCTCTTAAAACCAAAAAAACTCACCAACCCTAAACATTTGAATTGTAGTGTATCGCCTATATATGTTGAAATGTCACTCTCATTTTTTAGCATGCAACAGAAACAAGAAAGCAAAATAAATAAATAAATATAAAGTAACCGCTCCATACAAACGTTTTAAGGATCATCTTACATGCAGTACACTGCACACAAAGACAAAAGTCCCAGTGAAAACCACCAGTCCAACTGCTGAACAACAAGTGCTTCAGAGGAAGGTTGTGTGTGTATGTATTAAAATTTTTGCACAAGTCATGGTCTTTGAAAGAGTGACGTATTTTGTTTGAGGCAGTTTGTAGCAAGTAAACAACATATCCTTGAGCTCAAGTGTACTGCTTTATCCTAAGAGTTATGTCCATGAAAATATCTGTGGTCTACATATTGTATGGGCAGAAATCCAGACCAAGGTCAACGCATATGTTCTAAAAATTTCTTTAGCGTTGCCTTCACAACCTTTTCTTGAGACAAAAACGTATTGCTAGTCAGTTTATCTATTTGGTATCACTGATTTCTGCTTTAGTGAATAACAGGTTAAAAAAAGTTTTACAAAAGAGTTATAACTGCTCCCCATCAACCACTGCGTGACAAACATGGAGCTCCGCCCAAAATCTCATGACATTGGTTGAGGTGGAGGTTGACATGACGCTCAAAGAAACAGCCGCAAAGTTTACACGCTTCTGTAACATCAACCTTTTATAATGTTTTACAGTTGAATCAGCACAAAAGGCTTAGTAACCTTAAATCTTACAATTTAAAGTACGAACCAAAATAATTGATACATTTATTATTAATTTGTTAATAGAGAAAAAGATTCAGAGAAAAGAGTTCACGTTTTTTTTTCCAACTCCAACAATGTGCATGAATCTAACCCCATTCAATCTAACATCTACTCACCTACGAGCAACACCCCCTCCATTCATTTATTATTGATTGAGAACCCTTAATAAATCGGATTTCACGTACATTTTTGACTGAACATCTTTGAATGAAAGTTTTATTGTGTAATTTAATGTTCCATATACGTTTTATGTTTTATATCCATGTCATGTTTCAACCTATTTAAAAAAAAAAAACTAGCTTTTGTTTTCTGCCCTGCAGCCAACGTCATGCTCAAAAAAAAGTCCTGTGAATTTTGGTGTGGAAAAATAAAATAAAAGTATATGTTTAAATTTGTTTATGCATTTTGTATTTAGCCAAAATTATTTTTGAGAGGATTACGGAAATGGGGTATTGTTAATCAGTCAAAAATCAGAAATTTGTCTTTGATATGCATTATGAAATTATTTATCTTATTAGGAAAATACCATATAGCCTACATAAAAAGAGGTGGGCTCTTTGCAAACCAGATGTCTTATATGTTATAAATAACTTTCCTTTTGAAATACAATTTAAGTGCTGAGAACATGTAAAGTCGGATCATTTCAGATGTTATGAGTCAATTTTCGAGGAGGCTCAGCCTCCCATTGCATCTTGATTGATTTATGAATCACTGTTTGTACTGCCTTAAAAAAAGATACTGTTCCACAGTATGTTGCCATTGTTAATGCAAAACATGCAATTGGCAATACAGCAGATCAACATTCCTTTTTTAATCGATGCAAGATTACTGTTGGGGAAATTCTAGCTTTGAAATATTTTGAAACCAAAATGAATCTCTCATGGAGCAAAGATAAATAATACCCTGGGCTTTGTCCAGAATACAAGGTGGAAAAAAAGCCAACAGAGCTATGCATTTTAACATCTTCCTTCTTATTTCAGCAGGCCGTGGTGCATTTGCCCCTGGCGTGCGAGTTTATCACCTACCGGCTCGAGAGGTGTCCGCTATGCTGGAGTCAGACATGGAGATGGACTCAGAGAAGATTAATTGCACTGTGGAGGTGTGAAGAAAAACAAAGAACAATCTATCTGTGTCTGGGAAATCGGACAGCCCCACAGAGAGGCGAGTGAGCGCATTGGCACAGCGATCTATCACAGGACGCTCATTACACACAAGGTCAGGGTGCTCCCTGTCTCTCTGGCCCCTGAGAACATCTAGCTGCTGCATGTGGTTTCACCTGAAGCCCTCTGGGCAACCACAGGCCAACATCTTAACAGTGTGGGTTTAACATCTGAGTGTGCTTTCATTAGGGGCATGATGAACATGAAGAGCTTACGTATTCATATTCAAGCTGTGTCGCTGTGCATCTCAACATGTTCAGCACACCTTAGAGCAATCAGTTCTGTTGGAAGCAGATAATCACGGTCTCCCACAAGTTGAAATAATGACCCAGCACTACTTCACACAGGCTTTTAGTAAGATTACTGTTTCATCAAGAAAATTAGAAGAAACACATCCACCACGCTTACTCTAACTTTCCTAATTCCCTCCCCAGTACAAGTAGAGCAGAAGGTGCAAAAGCTGTAAAACATGAGACAGATGAATACATCATCACATTTACATGAAGCAATGCATGTTTGGTGTTTAGATACCTGGCCTATAGGCATTATGTACAGTAAGGATGATGTCGGATATATCTGACAAATGAAACTCACAAGTAAGCCTGTATACAGTTGTAATCTAAATTATTCAGTGTATTGCAAATCATGTTCATTGGCCAATTTTCAGACTTCCAGCTGTTCTCAATGAACAAATAAAGCAAAAGTAATTGAAATAGCTCAACACAACAAATGTTTCAAGTGGTTTCTCATCTTAAAGAGGCACAAAATCTCTTTCTCTGACCTTTTTCTGGTCTGTTCCATGCTGGTGGAATGTCCCGCCCAATTCAACCAGAGCTGCTGAGCTAATAGAATATTATCTTCTATTCTATATCTCTTATCTTTAAAAAAAAAATAATAAATAAAGTACACATACTGCGTTAGATAAACTAGGCACATAGCACTTGAATACTGTTGTCCTATTGATAGTTTAACTGCTTCTATTGTTCTCATTGTAAATCGCTTTGGATAAAAGCATTTGCTAAATGAATAAATGTAAATGTCAATAGATGGTGAAATTAATGCAGGTTACTACTTTGTATATTTTAGTGTGCCACCCTAGGATTTCTTACTGTACCCCTTTGGCCATTAAAAAATATTCAGGATATATCCACTGAGACGAAAAGGGTATGTATCAACTCTTCTTAGTTAAGGGAATAACATACTTTATAATGAAAAAAAACAGCCCGTTCTCATCCTTTGGAATCATGTGACGCCATATGACGTCACCGAAATATTTCGCAGAAATACTCTGCACATGGCACCCTTTAGCGTCAATATTACACGCAGAACCCAAGCAGTCATACAGGTGACTGGCATCCTTTAGCGTCAATGAGACGCAGACCCTACCCCAGACCTAAATAGCCATAACAGTGCGTGTTATATTGGCGCTAAAGGGTGCCATGTGCATAGTATTTCGACAAAATGTATCCCTTTAAACTAAAGGTTGTATACATATATAAATTTGATACGCCACTCCGCATAGGAAGAATAGACATGCCAACTAGTGACCTGATGGAGACATATAGCTGAAGCGGACTAACAGCGTCTTGTTCTGGAGTAAGGTTTACAATCAGGTTGCGTACAAATAAGCGGGGCAGCCAGAAATCTGCCCCAATGGATCTTTTTGAGAGTGCGCTGCAGTTCCATTTTTCACCACAGATTTACATTGGAAAACTCTGGGGCACTGTAGAGCTATCAAGCTCCGAGACCGCCGGCTGCCCCGCTTAGTATCGTAAATACATGCCTGCTGAATCTATACACTACATTTTAATATATCCTGCTCACTTCATGACTTACTGTAAAATAGTCTACAGCATCCAAAACATATTTGTTGTAGAAAGCTGAACTCATTTATTTATGTATTATTAATTCAGTGCATATAGTGGTCTTTGTTTGGATGAATGTTTTGGTTTGCCCATACAGACGAGCCACGGCCTAGACACCTGGAAAATAAATGTCAACTGAAAATACACAAAAGGCCATTATGATGTTAGTGCGTGATGCACCTACAGCTCTGTGTGTTCTTCTGAACAGTCCCTATGAAAAGGTATGGAAATAGCAGCTGAAGTTAATTTCAATCATGACACCGGTCCGAATAGAATTAAACATTG
Source organism: Pimephales promelas (assembly GCF_016745375.1). Next base: position 19,482,121 of record NW_024121654.1, read on the forward strand.
TTTATTGATAAGAATAGAATGATTAGGAATAATTTTGGCGGACTAGATCTGCTGCTACTGCTGCATGAGTGAAGGCTAATGCCAAAAGATGCACATAAATCCAGTGAGCTACTGCAAGGAAACTAGGGAGAATCCCCAAGCAGATTTAGGCAGGTGGTGCTGGGGAAGTAGGAGGACTGTAAAAGTTAATAAATAAGGTATAATAATACCAATAATAATAATAATAATAATACCAAATATATAGGTTATGTAGATAGAAGAAAAAAGATTGATTGGCCAGAGCAGCCAGCTGTGTCTAATCAAAACAGTTTGTACAGCACATTTCAGTGTGGATTGCATTGTGATCCTCTCACAATGTAAAACAGCCTTTGCAAAGAGGCTTTTATTGAAGGATGCACAAAGTATAATGCACCGACAGCAAACCTGCGGCAAAGTGCTATTACTCGTTTCATGAAAAGAGAACATTTACATTGAAGTTCACAGAAGGAACAGCGGCAAAAAAAGCCTGTTTTATACTTAAATAAAGGACTTTAGATGGAAAAATTAAACAATGAAAGAGTACCCCTCAACAATACTTTTAATTACTTGGTTCTGTAGTGCTTAATATAATTTTATATTCAAATATCAAATATATTAATATTACTGTAACAGATATAAAAAAAATCTTTTTACTATTAGTTCGCAAGATCACAATGTTCATTTTGTACATATGAGAGCCTGCAGGTGGCCCAAAGAGGCTTAAGTTATTACTTACACTATCACAAAGCAAATGTTTGAGTATCTGGACAGCTGCCACAGAGGATAAGTGTGAAATGGAGATTCCATATATCTCAGAGGATAACAATGTTATCCAGCAAAGAGACAGAGAGCATCATGGACAGGAAAAGGGAGGATCAGACGAGGAATGATGTCGGAAAGAGAGAGAAAGTGCACACGGCTGGTGTAGAGTGGGTGTGGAATGCATAGGACCGGCCAAATGTGAATCTAGTCCCGCAGAGCGCATGAGGGAATTGAGATCTGCTATGACAGGAATGTGAGAGTGGGATATCATTAAGCGGGGGGAGCAGCACTTTCGTCCACACACGGAAACGAACACCACAGGGACGTACGACAACAACAACAGCTGCCTAATAATACTCACTGAACGACCGCACACTATAACTTCAAATAAAAGGACAGAAATCATTGCTGTGTGTTTCTGTATCCTTCAAGATGGCCTCTTTGAAGAGGAAGCGCTTCAAAGTTCTCTCTTCACACTGAAACGCTCATCCCCTCAAGCAATCCAGACAGAAACAGGAACAAATTGCAAACGCACTGACAGATTTTAAAATTGTGCTGCAAGACCTTTACATTCACTGTGAGGATGCGTTTATTCACTGCACTGTGTGAATACAAATTGCAAGTGACATGTAATATGCAAAAGCATTGTGAAAGGCAGGCACAAAATATATTTATGTTGCATTTCCCTTTCTATAATATGACTGTGTGTGTGTGTGTGTGTGTATATGTATATATGTATGAGTATATTTAAAAAAATAAATTCATATTTACAAATAAGAATACATACAAATCCAAATATATAGGGTGTGACTAACGGTTCGGTACGGTCCGGTATGTTCAGGGGAAAAAAGACTACTGTCAAATAAAAATTGCAACCAAGAGCATGAATTACTGGAACAATATCCTGTGGTCTGATGAGACTAAAATAAACGTGTTTGGCTCAGATGGTGTCCAGCATGTGTGGCGATGCCCTGGTGAGGAGCAAGAAAACCGTCTTACCTACAGTCAAGCATGGTGGTGATGGCATCATGGTCTGGGGCTGCATGAGTCCTGCTGGTATGGGGAGTTGAGCTTCATTGAGGAAAACATGGATTCCAGCATGTCCACAGACATTCTGAAGCAGAACATGATGCACTCCCTTCAGAAACTCTGCCGAACGGCATGATAACGACCCCAAACACACCACCAAGATGACAACTAACGTTACCTTGCTGGGGAAGCTGAAGGTGATGGAGTGACCAAGTGTTTCTCCAGACCTGAACCCTATTGAGCACCTGTGGTGATCCTCAAGCGGAAGGAGGAGAAGCACCATGTGTCGAACATCCAGCAGCTCCGTGATGTCATTATGGAGAAGTGGAAGCAACAACCTGTGCAGCTGTGGTGAAATCCATGCCTAGGAGGATTAAGGCGGTGCTAGATAACACAAAATATTGACACTTTGGACACAGTCTTGATATGTTCACTTTGAATTGTTTTCAGAGAACAGTAAATGCAAGCAAAAACAACCATCTAAATTCCCCTATAACTGTATGAGATTACAGCTTTGAGATTATATCCACATAAGCGCTCAACCTTAACTTTACTTACCATATACATCTTGTGAAATCAACACCTGGAAAGTTTGTATCTGCATGTGGAGAAATATCTTATTGATCAGTGAAAATTTAAATGTAGTCAATTGTATACAATTTCAGCTGTTTATGGATTGAGGAGAAGAAAAAAAAAAAGACAAGAATGAGCACACAAAGTAATGTTCTGATTTCGTCTCGGTTTTAGTTTGTATTGCAAATGTTCAATTGTTTTTAGTGCTTTGTGACTGAACAGGCAGAATTCTTGGATTAGAAACCTTTCTTGGTCTGTCATTTATTGCTGCTTGGGGACCCATTCTCAGAATTGACTTTGTGAGCTCATTTCCCAGAATGATTGTGCTGGTAAAATGATGGACAACAGTTTTACTTTAGAACGGCTTGCTTTGATATGGTTGACAACACACTTACTATGAGCATATAAATCAGTCAATAAACCCATTTTCAGTACAAAGTCATCAGTATTAACCTGGAAAAGACAGAAAACAAAGACTTTAACCCAGAATTTTTCTACATGAACATTTACTTTTGCCATGTCATAACAAAAAGTGATATTAACTACAAGTCAGGTTTCCATGTGGTGTAACTTAGTTTTATTTTAATTCCACAAATTTGTCAAAAAAATTACAAAATACTCAAATGGGGAGAACACAGGACTCACAATCTGCCTTAATTATCTCTACTTTTTGTTTACACTGTGTCATCCCATTGCGACTACTAATATATACAATAAGCTTCAAGATACCAGTATATATAAATCTTAGCAGTCAGAATGTACATTCTGCTATTGCCGCTTTGAAACAAGAAGCTAAACCATTGACAACACTCAACATCAAAGGTTTAAGACACAAAAGAGGGACAAAAGGAGAAAATGCTTAAAACAAAAGTAAAATGCTGTATACATCTGAGACAGAATAAAAGATACATGACAGTCCAATTACAGAAAGTGTTCAGCTTTGGGTGTATAGTATACTGCTAAAAACGGGCTTCTATGCTTCAATGGCTTTTTTTAAAAAACAAAAGGGGAGAATTAAAAACAGTACTATGAGCTTTTACTGTACTTTGAACTTTTAGCTCAAAAAAGGCCCATACACAAATCTCACCAGAGGTAAAAACTCATTTTTTAGCATTTGTCATTTTAAATAACGAACGTTAATTCTGACGGATCTGGAAAAGACGAACAAAACGGACAAAAATTCTGCATGTAACAGTCAATGATTGCTATCAAACAGCCTGATCATGATAGAGAGCAACTAAAGAGGCATCATGCATCATAGGTAATGCAGTGTCAGGAATGCAGAGAAGCTCAAGCACAGTCATCATCTCCACTACTGTGAACACATGCACCCACAGGTACACAATCCAAGCTCGATGTCGCCTCCGCCACATACATCTTCCCCCTGGCTTCACAGTGAGAATGGTTTCATGAATTTGTACAGTAGGCCGGGAAACTGACTGTGCGAGTAGCTCGTAAGAGGACTTAAGGAGAGAAACCGGGATTGGGGGGGGCATTGCTATCTTTTCCAGCACCCTTTGACAATGTGTAAAATCTAAAAGTAAAAAAATGTGCATCAAGATGTCATATTGTTACTTAAAAAAAGGTTTAGCAATCTCTAAGCACTGAGGAACTTGCCGAGATATGAACCCAGTTGCAAAACTGAATGTCGCTCAACTTTGGTACACAGAGAACAGAGCGAAACGGCTTTCGAAATGCACTCGCTCACACTTAAGTCACAGGAAAGCCAATTATTGTAATAAAAAAAACAAAAAAACAAAACTGAGGTTAATCAGTGCAATATTCTTCTTTCCAAATGGGCTACTTGCCCCAATACTCACGAGGCGTCGCACCTCCTCCTTCAAGTGTTTTCAACGTCTAACTCGGTCTGAGTTCAGCAATGAAATTAAAAAAATGGTCATGATGTCATGAGTGTTTGTCATACACTGTCATATATGAAACAAATCAAACAAACGAACAAAAATAAAAAGGCGTCATCTGAGCTTTGACCTCTAGAGGTGTTTGGATTAAAATCCGGTACCATTCTACCCAGTAGACCCCGTTTACATGGACCGAACCATCTGACATGGTTACCTGCTCTGACGATGCCATCTCCTTCCCCTCTGAAACAAGGGATGGCACTTCAGAAAATTATTATATCGGAGGTCTAACGCATCTGTTAGGAATCCACACCTAATAATAATTATTATGATAATAGTAATAATTATATATGTATATATATATATATATTTATATACTATTTACAGACTCAAAAAATGCCATGCTGCAGCTTTTCTTAGCATTATGAAAACCTCCTACAATGTATTAAAATAAACATTGAATTTAAGATAGCACTTTTCAGATATAATGGCCCGACTGTTCTGTTCCTCTGTTTTCCCCCCAATTAGCACAGTGACAAAGTATCTGGTTCTCTAGCACCTACAAAAGACGTCAGGGAAGCTTCTCAGAGTATGTTCATGCAGGAAAGTCACAATCAGTCTTGAGGACGCTGTCACTACTTGAACGATATATAACCCCCCGAAAAAGTCAATGTCTTAAAAAAGTCCAGGATAGTGAAGAAAGCTGACAACAGAAAGAAGTTTCCTCAGACGATCCTCATCGCTTCGGCGAACTGAAAACGTTCCTAGAACACGCGAGTTCCCGTGTGTAACTGTTCCGCTGTGACCTCCTGTGTCCTGCTGATACACTGGGAGCCCTCGGCTGATCACAGCTGTTTGTCGCTTTCCTTCTTCAACCGGCTGAAACATAGCGAGAAGAAACATAGTGTGGTTTTATCACGGATGTTTGAAGCACACATGCGTTCTAGAAAAAGGTGTGATTGGGGGACTGACCTGTAATAGTCCTCCTGTCCTGGCAGAGGCCCTCCGTGCATGTGGTGATGACTGTGTAGCCACTGCTGCTCCATGGCCAATCTCTGTAGCTCTGCAGACTGTGCATGCATGGCCTGGAGCTGATGTGCCGCTGACATGGGTGGTGGGAGATCCCTGGGGTATGGAGCGCCTAGGGATCACACAGCAAGATTCGTGAGTTAATGCTTGGACAAAGAGCTGGAAAGATTCAAATGCTGCTTGTTTATGCGTCTTACCGAACATAGGGTGCCGGAGCATCTCGTGTTCATGCGGGGGCTGTCCGAGCAGGGGGTTGGGGATGGCTCCAGGTGGGTAGGGGAATCGGGTGAGGTGCGGTCCGCCGGCCAGTGGGTCTACGAGCGGATGTGCCCCAGAACCTGGGGGACACACAAGACATTCACCACCACCTTCGCCCGTGTCAGAAGCTTTTTGTAATGGTACACAGTCAATATAATACAGAAACACACATATTTAATACTAACAGCACTTATATTCAAAATGAACATCATGCATAAATGACAAGCATAAAATAACAATATTCAATAGCAGGGATGCATGATATATTCAGTATCAAATTGGCCGATATTGGAGATGTTTTTAAAAAGCATAAGCATGAGCTACTGTTACATATTTATTTGCACATGCACTTTCCATTTATTTAGATAAAATATTATATTAAATCAGCCCTTTATAAGTTATCGGTCATAACACAAAAAAAATTATGGGCTTATTGCTATCGGCCAGAATTTAAACATCAGAGATAGCATCATTTCATAGAATCAAGCCATGCCATTTCTACAATTCTAAAGATGGCCCAGATGGAATCTGCAGACATTTTTCACATTTTCTGAACTAGAACATTCGAAATTCTGTTAAATGGATTCAAACCATTATATTCTTGAAGCTGAGAGTACTGCACTCTTAATTTGCAGCCAAACTACATCATACTTCATATAAACACACACAATGGATGTATAGAAGTCTGTGAATGAGATCTGGGCACACAGATTCCATGTGGGCCAACTACAACCATTCAACACACAAGTAGAGTGAAAGGTCTCTCACCTTGGTGCAGAGGGTCCTGTTGGTGCAGGTGCAGGTGTGAATGGATATGCGAGTGCTGATGGTGGTGTGGCGTCACGTTGAACATCTGCAGCCGTGCGATGGGGTCGTTAGCAACAGAAGCCATCCTCTCAACGGCCAGTCGCTCAGGGTAGGTCATCTCAGGCCGTAGCTGAGGCCCGGTCAGCGCCAGCCGTTCCCGCTCCAGTGGATTCAGGCCCGGGTGGAAGGAGGCGAATGGATGATGGCCAGCCATGTGTTGGAGACCAATAGGCCCGTGCCGTGCAAAGTGCTCCATGGGGTTAGCGGAAGGATGCAGGCTGTCCAATTCTGGAGGTTTGACCTCGAAGCCCGGCTTCATCCTCTCCATTCTCATCTCCCTCTCTCGGATCTCCCTCTCCCGCATCTCTCGCTCCCGCAGCTCACGCTCCCGCATGGCGGGGTCTGCGTTGTACAGGCCGGGCATGTGGTAGGCCAGCAGTGGGTCTGCGGGGTTGAGTGAGACGAAGAAAGGATGGTTGCGGTTGGTGGGGGACATGACGTGGGGCCGAGCGTATTCGCTGAGGGTGCGCAGGGCGGGTGTGTCAGGGCCGATATAAGGGGGCACAGTGGCGATGGTGGTGGGTGGTGGATCAAAAGAGGTCCGCATATGAGCTGATCCCGGCATCTGGGGTTCACCCATGCGACCCTCATGAGAAGAACTGGAAGCTTTCTGTAAAGACAGAGCAGATGTTTAGGAGCAAGAAATCGATAATGAAAACTGTTTTGGAGAAATTACCAGATAAAAATAGCATTTAATGCACACACTTTAGACCAAAACTTACAGCAGCTCTCTCAGCCTCTTTCTCTCTCTCCCGTTCTCGTTCTCTTTCTTTTTCTCGTTCTCTCTCCTTTTCTTTTTCTTCTCGTGCTTTCTGCTCTGCTTCCCCCTTGGCTTTCTCCAGCACCTCCTCACGCTTTTTTGCCAGTTTCGACGAGGCCAGTGGTGTGAAGTAGAAGTCTGTTCTGGCACATGTGTTGTAACCTCGGTCCAGATGTTTGTAGAACCTATAAACATGATGGATAGACAAAATAATCAGAATAATCTTTAAAGTTACCACTGTCAGTGTCACTTTGCTGCGTGAAACCTTTCTTCTTTAATGACAGATATAAGCTGTGGAAGAGCAGAAATATTTCCACAGGCTGATTTAGCAGCCAGTTTAAAACAAATACAATTACTTTGTCTCAAATAACCTGTGGGATGTCCTCTCATTTATACTATACTAGAGCTTCTCAATCTTTTTAATGTCTAGTGGCATAATGAGCTGCTCTCTGTGCATTAGTGAGCTTATTGCTATTCACTGCAAGGGAGTGTGAAACATGGCCACAGCCACTCTACAAAGACATGCTCATGTTCTGATGGAGGTTTTCACCGCTATGATGCAGTCATTAATCTGTGCCCTGTCCACGCTTGATGACTGCAGAGGAGCTGAAGCTAAGGCAGGTTTGTTTAGACTGCTACATTGACAGTACTATTTAACATAACTTTTAAAACTTAATGAAATTATATTTGATTACATTTGAATAAATGCAATAAAATGACAAATGATTATAATTGTCATTTGTTTATAACATAAATATCAATTAATATACCATTTCATAAATAAAATTGTATTATCTACTAATATAAAAATACTATTTCAAACCATTCAAACAAATTTAATAAAATAAAAATGTAGTAAACGTTAGCGTTTTGGTAATATTCTTTTAGTATGTTTGATCATTTTTGAATATAATATAAATATGAATTAATGTTTTATTGTAGTTATTACTGATTTAGTAATTGTCAGAAAGTAAAAAAATAAAATAAATATATATCTATATATATAATATTAATTCTGCACATTAGCACTTAAAGACAATTCTATCGATCATGAAAAAATAAATGATGTACCGTGCAGACTGGCTGGCGTGACTGGGAGTGTTGACAATAGTGGGTGGAGGTGAAGGGCTCCTCTGTGGTGGTGGAGGACTCTCTGGCTCCTCAGCTTCATCCAGTGGCTCTTCTTTGATCTGTACAGGTGGCACAGTGGAGGGTCCTGGGCAGGGCGCACTGACCGATGCAGGCAGGGGCATGGATATGGAGGAGGGTGGCTGCTGCAGCATAGTCATTGAGCTCGCCACAGAGGAAGAGACGGCGGAGGGTGACAGGACGGGCGAGTTGCCGGGCATGAAGGAATGAGGAGGGAAGGGTGGCTGGGAAGGCGCCGAGTGTGAGGCAGAGGAAGAGGAAGGGAGCGGAGGAGCCGGCGGGGGCGCTTGACTTCCTGTTGCCGGAAGGTTTTGGGACTGGGTGAGCACTGGAGGTTGCACTGGTGGAGGCTGTAGCTGCTGGTTTTGAGGCATGAGCTGAAGGGGAGGCGGATGGGCAGAGGGAGGGTGGTGCGTGGATAGAGAGCTGAGGGGCTTCAAGGCAGGTGGTGGGGGCAGGTTGGAAGGCATCTGTGGGAATGGGGGGTGGCTGGGATGCTTGTGTGACTGAGGGTTTGGCATTTGTGGGATAGGGGTGGTAGGCGGAGGTTTGATGTGGGGCATAGGCAATGGTGCTGATGGCAAAGGCTGCTCTCTGGGAGGCTGGCTGCCGCTCTGTGAGGAGGATTGCGATTGGGATGGAGGGGTGTGAGGTCGCTGTTGTTGAGACAGGGAGGCAGCTTGGGATTGACCTGGGAGTGGTGAAGGGAGGACCTGAGACTGACCGATTGGGAAGGACTGAGCAGGTATAGCATGAGGGTGAGGCATGTGTGACGGCCCCGCCTGCAGAGGGTGGCCCATGGGCGGCATGGGGCAATGTAGTGGAGGCTGCAGGGACTGAGGGCCGGTCTGAGTAGGTGGAGGAGGCTGGGTTATGCCCTGCAGTGGGGAATGGGGTGAGGGCAGCCTCTGCACCCCTGACTGGATGAGAGACAGCGGACCTGCTGGAGGTGTCTGCTGAGGAGGCATGGAGGTAGGGGGGATGGAGGGGGATGACTGGGATGACAGCGAAGGTGTGCCTGTGGAGGGTGGTGTGGAGGCTGCAGCTGTGGAAGGAGGGGCCGGGGGTAAAGCCCCCGTCTGGCACTGGATGACTGGAGGGTGCTGACCCTGGAGGATCTGTTGCTGCGCTGAGGAGTCCGAGTCGCTCTCGTTGTCACGTGGGCTGGGGATGCTGGGTGAGGAGCTGCGGTTGTCCTGGTCAATATCCTTGGGATCACTGCTGCCCTCATCATTCACGCTGCGACCGTCCGAGCTCTCGCCCTCACCCTCTCCCTCACATTCCGAGGGCGAGTCCGGCCGGAGTTCCTGCAGAAGAAGGAAGGAGGGGTCAATAAACTTGGCCATACCGACATTTGCTGATGACCGAATAATGGGTGCAGTCACGATCAAGAACAAATAACCTTTGCATTTCAGTCATTGTGATATAATGTGAACTAATGACATTTAAAGGATATGAAATCACTCTAACATGCAATCATATTGTAACCATGGGTAACAGCAAAAAATACAACAGTAAATCCAGCGTCTTCGTTGGACTGAGTCAAATAGAGCTGCCACGAACCCTTCAGTGAACTTTAGTTTATTAATGTCTTTTGGATTATTTGGAGAGCTTTTCTTCCAAGTAAACCTCTAGTTGGTCATTTTTCTCCTAAACACATCACACATTTCCATGCTAACAATAATATAGCCACATTATCACATATCTTTAGCAGTAATCATCAAACTGCCATCTTTAATGCAGCAGCATGGATTTCAGAACTATACATTGTTATGAAGGGCAGGTTAAAAGAAAGCAAATCTAAGCCATTTCTGAGTTATATTTCCTATTCTTTTTGAGATGTATACAAAATACTTTTCCTGCTTGTTTACTAGGACTTCACTTACCTGCATTTTAGACTAGACTATAAAAATGTAAATAACATAAATACTTTAAATATTTTATAACATTTTTTTTTTAATGAAGATATTTCTAAAACTAAATTTTCTACAGACTAAAAATGTGGAAACTACTAATGATGTATTGAAATGCTTGTTTAGTAGGAATTCACTCACCTGCGTTTTAGACTTCTTGGCGCTTGCCCTCTCAGACTCTTCTGTGTCAGAGGCTCCTTTTTCTCTCTGACGTTTGGCACTCTTCAAAGGCGATGGCACCTCTTCCTTTGTCTTCTGTTTTGACAAAATGAAAACATGTTTCCTCTGAAAACAAATTCCTGTGATGCTCAGTGTGATTTCAATGAACAGTCTGTGCACATGGGTCTTACCTTGCTGGGTTTCTTCATCGAGTCAGTCTTGCTGTCAGTGCTGGAGGTGCTGGCTGCACTGGGTGAGGTACGCCCGCTGGAACGCAGATCCTCATTGGTTGGTGAGGCTCTGCCATCTGGGCTGGCGGTTTGCTTCTTGCGGCCACTTCGTAGCGTTGACATCTGAACAGAGAAAAAAAAAAGATGTCACAAATGCTGCTTAAACACATTATATGTAGTTAAAATGGCGCTAAATGGTAGCCAAGTTAGGTGTCTTACTGAGCCGCGGTTCCGTCGAGTCCTCATGCTATGCTTCCCACTGAGTCCATCTTCTTCCTCTTTGACAGGTTTGAACATAAACGGTGGTGGGTCTACAGGCTTCTCAATGGGGGGTAGTTCGCCGTACTTCTTAAAATGGATCCGGCAGTCGGTGCACAGCAGGATGTTCTCGCGACCCCCGTGGTGCCAGTCCTTGGAGGCTGTAAACACAAATTTCAGTTCAGCTGAGCTCTGCTTATTAAACATTACACTAACAGGAAATGCTCTAAGGCTAGCCAAACACTTCATAGACATGCTAAGGTCAAATAAGATGTTTACGTATCAGACTTCAATGCGATATGAATGCAAACTGCATCAACAGGTCAGAGCACTTAATGAGACAAACAAATGAGTAACTGTCAGATTGGATAAAATTAGAAATGACACGCTCTGATGTCCATCTGCCAGATGAGGTACGGGGCCGAGCATCAGCGGACTCTCAAACTGAGAGTAATTACAGGCTTGCAGAGGGGATTATTATAGTCCCCTGAAGAGTCACCTGTCTCATGGTATCACTATATTAGGTTAATACCTCCAACACTTCACCTTGGGAAAAATTGAAGGACTGAGGAAAAAACAAAAATCATTGTTTGTTGTGTCACACTATTTGGTCACTCGGCAAATCAGAAAGAATATGGGCAAAATTATACAACAATTAGTGCCAGGCCTCTAATTTGATTGGACAAGCAGCGTTCCCAGTACCAAACTTAATATTCATGGCATGAACTCAAAATAAATAATGACAAACGTTAAATAAACTTTGTGACAAAAGATAAATAAACAATAAATACACATTTAAATACAAATACAATAATTCTGATAAAGATATTTAAGTGTCTAAATGTAAATTATTGAATGACTACTTGTTTACTGAACTGTTAAATTAAAGCAGCAGCACACTCACAGTCATTCTGCTGGTCTGAATATCAGCAAGGTGTGTGATATTGCTTAATTTGATAAAAACTACATAAATAAATGTATAAATATAAAAACATTTTTTATCCTTTCTAAAATGCAAGTCACAGTAACTTATTGAGCTGCTGCATAAAAACTTCATCACACTCACAGTCATGCTGTTGGTCTAAATATCAGCATGATATTATATGATATGATATTTAATTTGGTGATAAATTTTGCACTCACTGGTAGAGAAACAGTGGCGGCAGGCGTAGCCCTTCAGTTCCTGTTCGCTGTCTTCACTGTCAAAGTCATCTTCGCTGGCTGAACTCAAGTCCACTGGAAAATAGAAAGATAGGATGATAAAGATAAGAGACTGTAGTTGTCAAATGATGTTTAAGACAAAACAGAGGCCTGTTACACTTAATACATTATCAGTGGCTTTTTTTCTGGAGAAAAGGATAGTACACATAATTAGAGCGATAAACCTCCCTGTTCCGTCTCTTATCGGATATGAGATTTCAGCTGTTTACTTTGAAGAATCACAGAGGGGGATCTGTGCTCTGAAAAGCCATATTAGTCTTGGAAGATCAGGGATGTCATGTTTAGCTGTGACAAGAGTCTGTTCTCTGTCTCTAGGAGGAAGAGAGGTAGATTGCACTTACAGAACTCGCTGGAAGGTGGGCGGGAGGGAGTGTTGACGGGAGTGGAGGCGGTGCGGGTCTTGATTCGGCGGAAGACGGGTTGTCTGCGGTGCCTGCGGTGGGCTCTGCAACTGGCAGCCTCTGGGGTTTTCTTCCAATAATAGTAAAAGGTGATCAGCTCCCCCTGTGAGATGGCAAACACAAAAACAATCTCATGAGCCAGCAGTTAACCATTTATGCAGTCTTACTGTATAAAATTGAACAAAGAAACTACAAATACTACACAAAAATATTGTTGATCTGTTGGATGTGACGTGAATATGGCTTGATAAGCGAAAGAATAGGCCACAGGCAGCTGCAATGAAAAACTTCAGGAGTTGGTTGATAAAACCATTTTAGTTTTGATAGTACAAAGAAAGGAAGGGAGAAGATAGTATAGAGTCCTGGACAAAGAATCCATGCCAGGTTTGTCAGCAGACCGGCTTGTTGTGCTGTGGCCGTGTCTGTCCCAGGATTAGGCAGTGAAGCTCTCTGAATGCTGGGATATTAGGATCAGTACATTGGTGGCTGCCTGGGTGGCAGGCGTTTGAATGGAAACAAAGGAACATGTCAGGGAGAGCTTTGGCGCTACAAATAGGGAGTAAAATGGCTCCAAGCCCCTGCACTAGAAGAGTCAATTGAACTTTAATCAAACATTCAGAGGGCGCGCTTGCCAGGGAGTAAGGCATATAAATCCCGAGCACAAAAGCCAGCCAGGAAATCAATACCCTACTGAAACATTAACACATGCAATCATGGATCAGAAGACGCTTTTGCTTAGGCAGCCTGCACAAATTAACTGCAGTTTTCCGGACACATTCAAAATAATACACATGCCCTAAAACCGTTGTCTGGTGGAAAAGCAATTACGAATTTTTCCTCTGGTAGTTGCTCATTTCTCTCTTGTACCTTTCGGTTTCTTCCCAATTGAATAATTTGGCTGATTCTGGATATTCATTTCAAGACATTGCATTGGAGTGGCTTGCATGTCAACGGCTGAGCTTTTATCATGCTTTAATGTGTTAATGTTGCAGGAATGAGTGAAGAGGACAGACACGGGGTCTGACAGGGTCTGTTAAACTCAGGCTGAATAGGGCTTGGGTGTCTTTAATGCGTATTGATTGCTTTCCCTCTTTGCTTCGGCTGTTCTTCTTGACATAAATTGGTCATTAAAATGCTGCTCTCCCCAACACATTAACAGCTTTACGGCAAACACTTCAAACTATTCTTGGCAGCAAGTGGAAAAACATGTACTTTGAATCCTAGACTATTCATAGGCTATTTTATTGCTTGAGTGAAATTTACTGAACCATATAGATTTGCTTCGCATGCCTGCACTTGAGCATATGAATTACATTTACATAAATCACAAAAAAGCTGCAGTCTGATGAAAAGGCTATAAAACTGAGGCTAGCTCAACCAAAGCTACCATGTCTGACATGGGCAAACACACAAGATAAGCCTCATACTTACATCTTCTTATATAACATGTTCCCCTCAAAAAAAAAGAAATCAAAGTACAGCATAAACACCAAAACAATGGTGTGATCGGAATAAGCCATTGAGTAGAACATGAAAAATGCACAAACCACAGTTGAAGGACTGAAAAAAAAGCACATTGAGCAGTAGAGAAGTTCTCAAAACGTTTCCCCATGCATCAAACTCATCAAGAGTAGCCCATCTTTGAGTGGTCCGATGGACACACGCAAGAGGAATACATCAATTCCTTGAGGGTGGTATAAATGCTTGCCAAATGAGAAACACAAGGCTGACAAGCTCAACTTAAAGTATCCAAGCCCAGCTCCTGTGGGTTATTTATCCGATATGATGAGTGGAACGTGCAATGGCCAAAGGCCCGGGCCCGCTTCTGAGAGCAAAAGGCATTTGGCGGGGTCGGTCAGGGCGCAGGTGCAGGCCAAAGGATGGCAGGCTTCCTGATGTGAAATTTAATTGAAATGTGCAGATCAAAACTGTTCAGCAGGACAGCGGGCAGGCTTTCTTCACAGCCTAATGACTGTTCAGCACCGCATCCCCCTCCCCTTCCTCATGGTTGCCCCTTACTTTTTATTTTCCCTCCCTCTATTTGATGTGAGCTTTGAAGCATGAAACCTCAACTTAATGCTACAGAAGATAAAAAGAAAAGGTCATTTTAGCCCTCAACAATTTTGCCAGAGCTCTTTATAGCTCTTAAACATCCTAGAGGAAGGCAGACGAAAAAAAATGCGCTCTGGTTCAGAGTAATAACACTGTGAAAGGAATCACTGTGGTCATTCAAAAGTAATTTAGTCCATAGGCTATCAAGACAGGTGTCAAGGTTGAGAAAGAGCCGACAACCACGGGCGAAGATAACGCAGCGATGTTTAATGCAATCTACTGAAGCAATATGTAGAGGAGTAGGGGAACGAGGATGAAACGAGTGATGAAATGTTTTGAGAGGATCATCTGTGATGATGACAAATTTCCTTGGGTGATAACTGTACGATGGAGAGCTATAGAAAAATCCCCTTTCAAGCTGGAGGAGAGGCGATGGAAGAGGAAATATGATTTCATTTGAAGCATGGAGGGGCTGTGCCAAGTCACAGGCGCTGGGTTTGTCTCTCATCCCTCACTCGTTTCAGCGCTGCCCATTATTTCTGACAAAATGTTGCTGGATTGTTCGCCATACAGAAGAAAAAAAAAGCTATATTTTTTAAGGTGCAGCACAAAAAACATAGGACAGACAAAGAAGCTATTTAGTATTTTATATAGGGAGATGTCCTACTGTGAAGCAAAATAAAAGATGACATCTGGGGGAGGAAATGTCTCCTGTGAGTTTCAGTTTGTAGTGAAGGTCTGTGAAGCTGGATGCACATAGTGAGTTAGTGTCAAGTGCTAAGACTGACAGCTTGAATACCAAAGCCAGGACTTGTGTCAAGGTAGGTTTGTTGGAGACAAAAGTGAGATTTCTCTCTGCTATCTGTAGTGAGCATCAAAATGTAAAATTTAAGCTTTTTTTTGTTTTATTTATACACTAATGTGCAAAATATTATGGCAAGGCAAAAAAAGAAACCACCACTAATAATATTTTTAAAAGACATGGCTCAACCATAAATAAAAAATTAAATTATCATGCTGTTCCACACCTGTGTAACAAAATATGTGAAAAAATATATATTTCCTCCCCCACTCTTAAATTTGAAGTCAACGTCATTGTTTTGCAAAAAAAATGGTTGAAACATTCTTTAAAATATCACACTAATTTGTTTAAATGCAATGGTGATTAAATGAAAACTATTTTCATTTTGGGTGAACTCTCTCTTTAAGGGTGTGTAACATTTTTAAAATGATTTGAGGTACACATAGCAAAAATCCTTAAACTAAAAGATAAACATTTTCCTGAATAGCTATTACTGTATGTTGAATTTCCTCCATTAGCCCTGAATCTTTAAGAAGAGGAGAAGAGTGTGCGCCAGGGAGCGGGAGATACTGACAACGTAAGCTTGGAATTATGGAGACATTTCAGAATGCTTCCATCTGCAGAATTTTTCTGGAGGGTGGATTATCTGACAAGGAAGGGGCTTACCTCCTATCACAGCACAGAGAAATGCTTTTTCCACTCTGATTTCACCTCGAGAAAACCACTGATGTGGGAGCATGCAAGCACAGACTGTAATTTCCAACAGATTACACTTTTTTTAATTGCAGCGGACCATTCGGGATAAACCATAGCTGGGCCTTCTGGTCATGTGTGCGTCTGTGTGTAGGACGGGTGTGAGGCCTAAACTCCTGTATTTATACACTCATCCGCACTCAGGCCTGGACTTGAACAGATGGTTTCTGTTTTTCCTGGCAGATTTGTGACGAAGCCACAAAAGGCCCCTGCTTTGACAGTGAGCCAAACGGTTAAGGCTGTAGCTGACAAATACAGGGGAAGGAGAGCAGCAGAGAATGCAAGGGAGGGCAGCGAGAGGGGAGAGAAAATGGAAGATGGCTACAGACAAATCAAGCCCGCCTGAAAAAAACCTCAAGAGCATTTGCTTGGTTAAACAATACAAAAAATTGGATACGAGAACATTTGGTCACTAGGTACAGACAGGGAATGTGCAGCTGTAAACATTAATTAGTTGAGTTGGCCCGTGTGCTTTCTGGTTCTCGCATGGAACCGACTGTGCCCAAGTACATGCGGGAGGGTGAGACATGCAGAGGTAAAGACAAATTCAATCCACCGTCACAAAAAAAGAAAGCGAAAAGATGTTTGACTTATGGCACTGCACTTTATAGCCTTTAAAATCTGGATACTTACAATATTGTCTTCAACAATTGTATACAGTACAATATACTTTTTTGTAATTTAAAAAAACCTATAGCAAAAATAAAATTCATTAATAAAATTGTACCACAAATAAAGAATTTAAATTAAGCTATTAAAAAAATTATACACATAGAGATGTATTAAATATACATATATTTAGTACATTGCAACTAATTAATATAAATTTGAATTTCAAAATTAAAACACACACACACTCTCTCTCTATATATTTATATTCAATATTTAATCATAAATAAATTGTAAACAAGTATTTCATAAAATGGATGAGACAAAATACGTGCATTATCGCACTAATTTTTTTTGTTAAAAAAAGTTACTACAGAGTATATTTACTGTAACCACTAAGACTTCATTTGATCGCTTGGCATTTTTTTTAATGCCACCAATTTTTACTCACACACCAGGCACTCCACATTGAGGGTCAAAATAAATGCAGCTGAAATACTGTCTGAGAAGAGCCCTGAAAAATCACATTGAGAGGAGATGTCTATTACTGTAACCTTGCTCCAAAGTCAACAAAGCAATGTAGCACACCACAAAAACAGGCTCCACTCAAACACCATTGCCCAACCTTTTGGTTAAATCTGGCAAAATTTGAGAGGAAAAAAAAAGTGCACTACAATGGCCTTGGCTGATAGAGCAGGGTATAAAAGGATATTAAATGGACAGCGAATCCCTGCTGCGCTGTCGCTTTCTGATGGAAAAGAAATAAGCCGTGTGCGCGTGCAGGTCAACGAGTCACAAGCAGAGGAATCAGCAGTTGTGTTTCCCTGCTTTAAGCGCTTTCAGCCAATGGAGGCAAAAGTACGCCACAGCAAGACTTTTTGATCGGGGTCGATCTCTTTAATCCAAAAGATCAAGTTGCACAGCCACAGCTTTGTTCAGAAAGCCAGACAACAAACAACACACACGGCTATGCATGCTCACTTTTCATACACACTAAACAGAAATAATTATAATTTAATTGTATAGCCTATCTGGAGGAAGTCTAACCCATAAAAAATGGCCAAGTACACGAAGATCAAAAATATTTCCAAATATTTACCAAAACAAGCAGACAATTTTATCACGACTGGACAGCTGCTGGCGATCGAGCAGGCCGCCAGTTTTAGCCATTTTAATTAGTGCCCAACCCTCAATACCTCTAATCACACAAGCGCCTCTCTAGGGCACTGGCTGCAGGGCTAACATCTTTGCAAAGAATTCAATTTGACATTTATACAGATCGCACCAGGGCAAACATCTGCTACAAGGTTGTAGCGAGAACAGTTCTATAATCTTGGCCAAAATTACAGGGCCCGAGGGCCAGGGCTGCCTCCTTACACAATTGGATCTTCTGCAACGCCAGCAATGCAGCTGGATTACACCATGGCTGCTTTACGATATGGCTGTTTTTCCAACATGATGGAAAATAACCCTTAAACATCTCGGCCCACATTACAGAGTCTCCATTGTGCAACCTAATGTTCTTTCTTCCTGCAGGTGCAATTTAATCAAGCTTTGGAGTGTTACCAGTTAGTCTGCACCCTCCTTAAACAAGTGTCCACCTAGCATTAAAAAGCCAGGGGCAGATTTCCAAAAGGTTAAAGCGCACAGACTGTTGTCTCAAAGTGCAGCAATCATACCAAAATTTCAGATTTACCAGGGACAGACCAATGTGCCCTTTAAAATGAGAAGCATCTGCAAATCTTCCAAAAAAAACCTACAGAAAAATATTAATAATTTCTTAAATTCAAATCAAAAAGTCAGTATATAATAAACTGTCAAATACGAATAAATAAATAAAGGAACACTTTTGGCCATTTAAAGTGCATTAAAAATAATCCTAAAACAATCTGCAATAGTTTATTTCGAATTAGATAATTTGCAGTCTATCAGAAAAAAATCTTTCTGGGACAGCACACGGGCAGATCTGTGATCTGTAGACGCATCACATCATGCCGGGTTTGTTTGGGAACATTTCTTACACCAGAACACAAATAATTCCATGACGTTGTCTTTCAAGTGGAGGAAATGGTGGCAGCGAAAAGAGCAGAGACAGTAAGACGACACACCCACTTCCCCAACTTCCTCTTTTATTTGACTTCATATAAAAGCATTCCAAAGAGCTAGTCAGGCCTGGTGTGTTTGCACAGCAGTGGGTGCTTAGCCTTGGCACCGGCTCTTTATGACAAACCCAGCTCATAAGTGCTGAGGGGGGAAAATGAGGAGAGGCAGAAAAGCTGCACTGTATCACCCTCTACGGCCCTGGGCATTGAAAAACACTACGGTCATATCAAATCCTGGACCAGTTGACCTGGAAGAAATTCACAGGAAAGATTCTTCAGCAGAAAGCCTGGCATTTGAGCAGCAGGAAAGGTTTTCATCTTGGATGGATGAAGTTTCAGAATTCGCCACAAAAAAGAAAGATTTGGGAAAAGAAATGGGAGAGAGGGAGAAAGACTGTAGAGAAAATAAATCAAGCTTTCCGCGGGGTATTGACTGGCACTTACACAGAGCTGGCTTTAAGCACAAAAGCAACTTCAATCTTAAGCAAAGTGGCGCTTTTTAGAGAACACTCGCTGTTCATAGTGTACATTAAACTAACCCCTCAACCCTGCTCTTCAGCAAGACTGTTGTGCCTCCATGTCTTCTTTTTCCATTATCCTTTCTTCTTGTCCTGGTTTTAAGAGGCTGGCTTGTTTATGTATGCATGTGCATAAAAATAAATGGAACAAATGTCTCCATTCGAATGGGAATTGATATTAATTCAATATAAAATAAAATAATTTTATAATTTTCAAGTCCTGTCAGAGATTACAGCTTTATAAAAAAATAAATAAAATTGGCATCTTCTGAATACTGTCATAAAAGAAAATAAAGAAATAAGCAAACTATTCTAGTATATGATATTAAGATGTTAATTCGCAGAATTACAGGATTGTTAAAGCCTTCAAGTATTCTTTCCTTGTTTAAGGTCAATGTAAAAATCAACGATTTCAGCACAAAAGTGCACTGCTCCACTCGCTAAATGGGTATTTGGGAGTGTACACATACGGAGTTATTTACACTGTATTTAATTTAGTTCTTTCATCTACAGGGTCATACTTTTAACTAATTAAAATGGGCTCATTTAAAATACGTATTTACAGCCAGAGGAATACATGTTGTTCAGCATGAAGAGCAATACTATCAATAAATGTTGTACTTTAAGGGTGACAGGCCTTAACACAGCTTCCCTCATGCTAGCAGGGATCCTCTTTATTGACTAATCATTGAGCTAAGTCAATATCCCATAAAACATGCACTTGATAACCAGCCTATTAGCCAGAGATTGTGTTTTAGTCTATCTGACATGACACTGAGGCCAGTAAAGCCAACAGCTGACCTGATAAAACATGTTTGGCACAAACACAATTCATACTGTACTTAAGTATGCGATAAGAATGTTAAAGAAGTGTTCAACTTTTATCAACCCTAAAAAACACAAAATATATATTTTTATAAATCAACATTTATATAATATAAGTTTATTAGTCATTTATAAGTTTAAAGTAATTTATATAGTTTAAAGTCTATATAAGTTTAAAGTCATTTATATACGTTTTTAATGTTAAACAGTTAATGAAAAACAATCTAGATATCTTCTTAATATGTTCATGTCAACAAGCTCATGTCATGTTGATCTAAATAGGAATCTTAAACTTTACTCATGCATCAGCTATGACCTGAATACATTTTAATGAAAACAACAAAACCTTAATCTGCTATAAATACTGTGAAATGCAAAGTAACATGCATTTAAAATTAATTTCACCAATTATTTTTTTTTACATATTACATTACAATAAAATCACATATTTCTGCATTTATTACTTGCAATATGCATAAAAAACATGTTTAACAAATAATGCTTTACGCTTAAAATAAGTTTGAAGCTGTACAGAGCTGTAACTAAACGTTATATAAACAGTCATGTTTCTGTTTTGACTAAACACATGTCTCTGGGCCCCTGTACAAGCACCTAACATGCACTGTTAAATCTAATAAGTCCATGTGTAAACTATGGTATTCAATCATTTTCTCAACCACTAAGACATAGCCTTTATTTCAAAACATGAAAAACCACAGTGAA
This sequence comes from Pimephales promelas, assembly GCF_016745375.1. The sequence continues at coordinate 19,502,991 of NW_024121654.1, forward strand.
AAGGAGTTAACTTGTTTTTGTGTCCAAAGATGACAAATGTTTTTTTTTTCAATAGGAAAAAAAATTACTTACCGTCTCCTTGTTAGGGAGCAATTCTTTCCGAATCCTAAAAAAGTTCTTCCCGTACTGCCTTAAACCCTTTATGAACCGTTTCTGTTGAAAAAAGAAATGAGAAAAACATTTAAAATTAGATTCTTAAAGCACCCGTAACAATTGACATGAAGCACTACTAATACATTACATTGTGAACCGCAAGGGGAAGAAAACAATGTTGTGATCTTAATCTGAAAATCTCTGCTTGTGCTAGCACAGCTTTGCTATAGTGAAAAAAAATGAAGGGAAATGACAACAAAAGCAGGAATAGAAGCTGAGATTAAACCACAGTGGAGTAGAAACGCAATGGCAGTTCGAAATCTTAGTGAAAGTTCAGCAAGGTGATATGCATATGAGGGTCGCACAACACTGAAGTTCAAAGCTGAAACTGAACTTCAATAAGTTGCGACGAATCACAACACACTTCTCTCTGATCTTACAATTTGCACGCTCGCACTTCAAACAGCTGCCTGAGTCCTGCGCAAAGTACTAGAATTACAAACCCTTTTGCTTATAGTTACTGCAAACAAACAGAACTTAAAATAATCACGTTTGTGAATGTGAAAAATGGCTGAAGCTTTAAACAAGTACAGTAATCAAGTAAAACATTCACTTAAAAAAAGAGAACAACTTTTACAACAAAACCAAAGAGTAACTTCAAAAATAAAACAAATAAAATAAGACCTCTGTAACATAAAAGTAGAATTGGTGCCTTGAATGCTTTTCTATTCCTTTAAGAGCCACAGACTGTGAGAGCCATAAAAAAGCAGAGGCAGAAACATTCATAACCAGCGAAGCAGACAACCAGCAGATTTACTTTCTTGTTCCAGCGGCGAGCCCCGCTCCACAGTAATCTCAGTCAACGGTCCTCAACAAACAAACTGTTCGGAAAGCCTGGGAAAAGTCCACTCGGCACACGACCCAAATCTCTACGTCCACTCAAAAGCAGTAAAAAAAATTGAGGTGCAAATCCAGAGTCTCCGAAGGTACGTCGTTTTTTTTTTACGAGCAAGAGATAGCTTGTCACTCTCTGCTCCTCCACTACAAAGGGGAAGGCTTTACATGTGATCTTTCTGCTAGAGAGCCTCTGGTCTGCGGCTGGCTGGAAAACCTGGAGCGGAGTCATGCGATGCATGGTGGATTGAGCAGTTGTGTCACACATGCGTTTTCGGCGAGCTTTAAGTGTGTGTGCGTATGTACATCACCTCTACGTCTGCGCTTCTCATTACTCAAACTCCAACCCCCTTATGGTGGCTTTTACAAGGGAACCATACGGTATAACAAAGCACAAACTAGTGAGAAAAATCTTTGTAGAGGTTTTAGACGTGGTTAAATGATGCAAGTCGTTTGCAAAACCAGTCGTGGATTTCCTCTGGCATTCTCAGCCAACTTATCAAATGCATACTAGTTATGTAACCAGGAACTGTTTACACATGGCGTTTAAAAGAACAATTTGCAGTGAGAAGAGAGGGAGTATTACTTCTTTCTCTCTTTCAAAGCTCTGAAAACATGCAATAAATTAGATGTCTGAGTTTAATGAAATTCCCAATCCTGCAAATTAAAACTAGATATAGCCTCGTCAGGGCAACCATAACGGGTCGAGATACGCAAGCATTAGAAACAAAATTACTACAGACGACACTTTTCATCTGGTGTGGTAAAGAGGCGGATGATTAACCAGCAGGTGGTGCAATGTGCAAAACGAGCGTGCGATGATCTTTAAATGCCCCTACGACTAAAGTACTAGTTATGAGTTAGGGCATGTCAGACTATCCAAGTATCAAGTTATTTTACTCGATGTTTTAAAGGGCTTAACATTGAGGGATGCAAAATAACAGGACCAGGGCAAGAAAAGGAGTTAAGTAGATAAATTAGACTCAAAAACTACAGTCTATGTTTATCGAGTTATGTTTACACCCTGGTGACCCAGACTAGGACCAGCATTTGGCACTGGGACCACTTATTCACAACTATTTTAATCTCACACTGATGAGTATCTAACAGTCTCATGTGTTAATCAATCCCCAGCCTAGCGACTACAGGTCTAAGGTGTGAACACGTTCATTTTGTTGAACACATTAAAGGGATCCGAGCGCACCTTCATTATCCGAGGTCCCGGATCCTGACCGGCAGGACAAAAATCAATTACACCTGCCAGAGCGGCACATGTTAGCAGCCTGATTATGTCACCTTAATTATGTTTCCACTACTGTAATATTTACAGTGCGCTGCAGGCAGGAGTCTACGTGCACGGCTGTCTCGTTCGCTGCGTGTCGGCTCCACTTTAAGGCTCCATTTCAGCTGCCTGGGCTCGCTGCACTCTGAGCGCAACTAATAAATCATCCACCAATCTGCTCCCTGAATTGCTCTGCCTCTGCTACGATTGCTCCGGCCCGCCGTTGCTAGGCAACAGGGCAGATAACGGGAGGGGCTGGAGAGCGAGGGGAGAGTGGAGGAGGGGTGAGAGGGGGAGGCGAGCGCTACCGAGTCACCAGCAGCCCGCTCTGTTGAAACAACAGGCTTCTTTCTGTCAAAAATGTTTCCAGTGCGCTGGCTCTGCTTTCTGCCTCTCTCTCTTTCGGCTCGACAGTGCTCTATTGTAAAAGAGAGCGGTGAGAAGGGAATACAACTGAAAAGGCTATTGTGATGCGTGCGCACTTCCTGCCTAAATCATAATTGTTAAAAGCTGCAAAACTGGTTAAGATCATTCAAGCATGTACAAACAGATGGTGTCAGAACACTCCATACAAAACACACTAGTGGGTCCAACACACACAGAAACACACACGCACTCTTCAAATACCAAGAATGCCTAACATTTAGCTCTATTGCACAAACACACGAGGGTCTTATGAAACCAGTGTGCTTGGCCTTTCGCTGAGGATGACCTGGTATGGGCGAATGAGCAGAGTATACAATTACAGTCACAGATAGCACAACACACAAATATGACTTGACATGACAGCAATGATGATGGCACTTTCAAACACAAAGCAACCACAAAGAGGGATGAGAGCAAGCCCACATCCTGTCCATTTCGAACCTCACATAACATCAAAGCCACAACAGAAAAGAAGAGAGACATGGGGGAAAACTAATATAGGCCCAGCCGTAGTACCAGTCCTATTAATATGAGCTTCTAAATCAGGCCGCCGCTCCCGCCACTTAAGCATTTGCTTAGCGCTTGAGTCTATAAATATGCATAGATTTAGCTTAACCGCAGCTTTTCTTGTGTACTGTGTAAAACCAAAGGTGACAGGAAATTCTCTAACACACCCTTCCTGCCTGCGCAAGTCTCATGGCAATAAAACGGTCTTTAAATCTGAGCGCTAGCAACTCCACTTCACACATAAAGTCCAATGACAGAGAAAATATCTCCAACCATCTCAGTGGTTGTCGACTAGTTGGTCTCAAGTCCGTTTATATTTGTAGTATTATTTGAATTATATAACAAATTGTAATATGTTATACATATTTGCATATAGTGCTTCACTGAATTTTGATCTGTGTTTAGTCTAAAAACATGTTATCATGCAATCAGTTTTCATTATACTATAGTATTTTATTCCGTATAACATTATTCATAGAAGTACATTTTAAAGCTGGACATTCTAAGGACATTTTTTGTTCACGTTTGTGTCGTGTCATCACTTGATGTCCCATGTAAATATTCTGGGTCCTGAAGCAAAACCAGTTTAAAACCACTGAACTAAACAAACATGCAACATTGCATGCGGGTGGCCCGCTGGAAAAAGTCATGATCTGCTGTCCTGGGGGTATTATTCCCTTCTCCAAAGACTGAACTTCCTTTATTACTGTGCACTGAGATTAATATTAAGGAGGGGGAGGAGGAAGGTGTTTATTTTTTTGGGAGAAATTGTGCAGGCTTCTTGGATCACCACTGGGGGGCTATAATGTTACCAGGTTGCCCACTGCTGCACAGAGCATTTCAACTATCTGGAGCTTGACGCTGTCATTTGTCAACTTGTGACAAGCTAAAGATAATACACAGCAGGGCAGAGCAGCAGATAGCAGTCCTCACTGTGGGGTTATATGTCAGACACCCTGAAACAGCACTCAGTGCTCTTTTTCTGGCTGTTTTAAAACACAGTGAGCTGCATTTTTGGGCATCAAAGGCACACATTTAAGCTCAGCCTCTCTTAAAGGGATAGTTCACTCAAAAATTCAATTTATTCACCTTAATGTAATTCCAAACCTGTATGACTTTTTGTTCTTTGGAACGACTTGAGGTAAAGATTACGATGATGAGGTTATGACCGAATGTGTGAACTATCTACCCGCTGTTACCATTCTAAAGTTTTAGGTCAGTATTATTTTGTAAACATTTTTAAATCTCTGTTGTCACTAATGTTTTTAGTCTCATGTTTAACAAATGCTGCACTATTTTCCGATAAAATAGTAGAAACTTAGCTTGGATGGCAGCCGAACTTAGCCCGTCCACAACATTTGAGCATGGAAAGTTCGGTCTGGACTTGATCTGTTGAGAAGCAAGTATGCCCGAAAATTGTCAGGGCGGGCTTTACGCGATGATGTACAGATGATCAACAGTAACGTAATCATCCATATCACCAAAGAGCGCTTGGGTCGAATTCGTTTACAACAAAGAATGGCTGCCACTGGAGAATTTAGATGTGTAGAGTCAGCCATAGCATCTGTTATAGAAGATCTAGACAGCACATTAATTTTAAAAAAAGGAACAGAAAGCCGCGATCAAGGCATTTTTCGATCGGGAAGATCGGGTTTTTGCCGTCTTTCCTACGGGATTCTGCAAAAGTTTAATTTATCAGCTGGCCCCACTAAGAAGATGGGACGCAATGAAAACCCTGGTGGTCATTGTGGTTTCTCCTTTGGTCGCACTCATAGAGGACCAAGTGAAAGCAGCAACCGAAATGGGCAAATATAGTTTAGACTCATCTTTTTCCCTTGTGCGTATAGTTATGTTGACAACTATGTATGGCTCAACATAAGTCATTTACTCCGTTGCTCTGATCTGGTCTATCCAATTTTGAGTGCAGAGGTATTTTCTTTCCTGGTTCGGTTGAAACGCCCCATAATCACAGCCCAATGGAGCATTATCAGACTCACATTCTTACTAGAATCTCAGCGTGACAACATCAGGCTAGTAAAAACTAGCAATATTGTGAAATATTACTGAAATTTAAAACAGCTCGGTTCTATTCTGGCATATTTTTTATTTTTTGTAATTTAGTGTTTTTATTTATTTTGAAAAAAGCTGACAACATTTTGTACAATAAGAAAGAAAACTTATATGGCTACCAATTCCCCTCTAACCCACCCCACACCCACACCCACCCCATAGCACTTCTATTCTGGCATATTTTAAAAGTTAATTTGCGATGTCAAGGCTTCAATTACTTTCATTATAATTCCAGCAGCCATTACTCAAGTCCAGTCACATGATCCTTCAGAAATCTTTCTAAAATGCTGATTTGGAGAAAAAACACTTCTTACCAATTTTGGAAAAAGTGGAATAGAAAGTTCAGCATTTATTTGGAAAATATCTTTTTTTTTTTGGTAAAAATGTAAGTATTTACTGCTCCTTTTGATGAATTTACTTCAGTGTATTCAAGTATTTGATCCCATCCTTAGAGGAAATACAGAAAGAAAAAAAACACTCACAGGGAGCTAATATTTCTTACACGGCATTACTAAAATGGCTTACAAGATTAAAGGGTGTTACATATGACATGCCATTTTAAAGCATTACTGCGGGATCTAAAAGAATTCTCTCGATAAACTGTGGCACGGGAAAAGAAATAAAATGGCACTCTCTGCGGCTGAAAGCGCTGCAGGCTAGTTGAGAAGAGAGGCTCCGAGGGCCGGGTTGAGAGGCTGAGGGAGACGGGTGACAAGTGACCCTGAAGAGGGGATGATTCTGTCATTTCTGAGACAGTCACTGTCACTTTTATTCACATTTCAAAAAGGAGCGATGGAAAAAGAGCAGGAATAATGAGGCCGTGGACCTGCAGGCAGAGAGAGAGAGAGAGAGAGAGAGAGGGAAAGCAAGGGATAATAAATAAATGAGGAGCAGCGGGGCTGGTGCGAGCGTCCAAGGTCAGGGGTACATTTACACCTGTCCCTCAAGGCTGCAGGGCTGAAAAAGCACAACTTGAAATCAGATCAGGGGGAGCGGTGTCCTTGACAGTGCAGTGGTGGCCTGGCTGGGTTACAGACAGGGAGGAGGGGGCAGCTTGCCTGCCCCAAACAGCCTCCTGAGGGGTGCACGCACGCCACATAGAAAAATACCAACAGTGGTGTAATCGAGGCCTGTGCTCATGCAGTATTTATTCAGCATCTCTATTATTCATCTCAGACAGACTGTTATGCAGTTCGCTTCACACACACGTGCGTACATTAAAAAACAGGCCCACACTCAGTTAAACATGCCAATGCAAATCGATACACACAGCTAATTGATCTTTTTTAATGGGCTTGCTGGCACCATTGACATGACCACTACTTTTAAAATTCAGCCTTGTAGCTTTTATTGAGTGTGTACATTTACACACAAACACAAGAATCGATTTAATATATATATATATATATATATATAAAAAAAAGCTGCAGCATATTAAAGCCTATTGGGATGGGAATAACCTAATAAACATTTAGGTGTGTGTTGCTGAAAAGTACGTTCAGAAGAAATCTAGTTTATTAGATGACAACTATGAATGGAGTGAGTTTGAATGTGAGTGAATTACCGTGACCAGATTTCTCATGGTGGAATACGGGACCACCAGGCGGAATTATTTCTCATATAAATTATTTCGCAATAAAGATCTTATAAGGCCTAGTTAATTTATTTTTGTTATATAAAAAAGCAGCAAATTATAAACTATACTCTATGTTGGTTTTTCAGGTACATGATTATTTAAAGATACAATATGTAATTTCTTTTGCTGCTAGGGGTCGCTAACCTCTTACAATAACAAAGGAACTATAGAACTTGTCATCGAGCCGATGGATCTAATAATGTTTATGGATGAATGAATACATTGATATTTTTATTATGACTGTGGTTTGAAGCAGGTTGCGATTGCTAATAAGAGATATCAGCGCCACACGCGAATTCCACGGATATAAAGGAATAAGAACATTTAATGCCACCGAACTACCTGCAAGTGTTGAATTATTCACACAGGACAGTTTATTAGATGAATGAAACTTGTGAGGTAATGCTGCGCTATTTCACTTGGTCTACACTATCACACTAAACAGCATTTGAGTTGAGTGTATTGAAAGTTATGTTATGTTGGTTTGTTGGTTATATGAGACTAGCAGTAAACTAGATCAAAATTAGAATAACATACAGATCAGAGTATGTGAGCGTATGTGAGGGTGGAGTGGGAGTGGAGCGAGGAGGATGGAGCGCTACACTATCACTCAATCACAGTTCATTTCTTGCCAACGGCTCATTATAGAGCTGCATTTTTAGTAAGGATTCACACATTAAGCACATTACGCTAGCATGGATCACTCAAATCAGAAAAAAATGTGAGGGTTGTGATGATGCCGAGTGGCTGCGGGTAGTTAGTTGTCAAGCGTACTGGATGTGATCGAAAATTGTTGCCGCTCCACTCCGCTCACATACTCCGATACAGATCAAATTCTAACATTTCATCATGTTGAAATATATAACATTGATTAGTTGTGTATATTTACTCACCTGTCTATAAAGTAGCCTACATGTAAGAGCTCTGTCAAGTCAAAGTTAGTCGCGGAATCGCGGTATCTCAAAAACGCCACGCTGATATCTATCCTCGATTTAATTCTTCTTTTTTCCCCAAAGTCTGCTTGCCATGGTCCATAATGTTTAAACAAAACAACAGCGTGCAGCTAGATGTTAAGCACTACGTAGTTGTCCACGTCTGTTGCCATGGTTACTATCGGAGTACTCCTAGCGGAAACCAGGGATGACGCAGATATTCCGCCATTGACAGGCGACAAGTGAACAGGGATTCCGGGATGGCCAATTATTTAAAAATAGTATTTTCTCTGAAATGAGAAATCTTTGGGAACTTTTGGGATATTGTAAGTACACAACTGCAGGAAATATATCTCACTGTGCAATTATTTTTGATATTTTATTATATAATTCTTACATATTGTACCTTTAACATGTATAATAGGCCTATATTTAACATCTTTTGTTTGATTAACATTACACAAATAGGTATTTTAGGCTGCTGTCACTTTAAGACCGAAAGCTTTTACTGTATTGTGAGATCCTCCAAATGGTGGGATCTTTCAGGCGTACAGAGAACTTAATTTAGTATCTCATGCTGTCTTAGAGGTACTTCTGGTGCGTGTCACCAAATATTTTTCAATATGAGTGTGGAAACTAAAAATAGAGCTGAAATGCGGGACTGTCCTAGGGAAACTGGGACGTCTGGTCACCCTAGTATGAAAGGAGTTTTGGCACTGCGTGCAGATCATGAAAATGTTATAAGGTCTTTTATTTTTGCCTATGTCAAACCCTTCATGGAGTGTTTAAAGGTAAATGTATAATTGCTTTTCAGGCTATTATCGACACAACAGATATCTTTCCACCTTTTTTCCTTATACTATAAAGCACAACTGAAAGCACAAATTGCTTTCATGTACACAGATAAATTTAAGACTAACACAAGCTGACCAAAACTTTGTTTCCCCCTCCTTTGCTTCTCCCTCACAGGGAAGATTTATTCCACAGGCCATAAACAGGATGCAGCTGCCCTGTTCTGCTGGAGGAGCTGGAATCCTGAGTGCTTTTCAGCGGACGACAAAGAGCCAGCAATGCAGCGAAATCCGGCCTTCCCTCTCCAAATAATGAAGAAAGTTAACTCGTTCACTCACCACTTCGTCTTCTGACCAGCACTTCTCGATCAGCTTGGGCACTGGCTTCTTCACCAACCGCTGCAGGGCTTTCCCGGCATCATAGCTGCTCTCATGAAGCTGTGTGAAAGACGACAGAAATTCACATTAAATATTAGCCCTTTTGGAAATGTATCTTTACAAGCTACTCATTACTTACAAGCTAATCATCTGTATGAATCTCAACTAGAGTGACAATATTGCGCTTACAATAATGTTTAAGAATCAGTGTTATTACGAAATGCTAATACAAGTTTTAAAGCATTGAAAACACCACATACAAGTGAACACTAATTTAACCATAACCTCCTAAGTGCCACGCCCCTCTTTTTGAATAAAAATGAAAATGGTTGTAATTCAAGAATGCTTTGGAATATATATGTAAGATTGGTCTTTTTTTAAAGAAGACATTTGGCAGATTTTTGTAGAAGTTAAATAAATTAAGAAAGTGAAATGGAAAAAAGTTATAGAAGTTTGAGTTTATGAATAAGTAAACAAATATTATTCCTATTTTATATAAAATATATTTTTTTCAAAACCTGGTGGACTCTAAAACTGCAAGAAAATCAAAGCCAAAACTCTGAACAAGTTGTGTTTCAAATTTTAGGCTGATATCTCAAAAAATTAGCTCTCAGTAAGATTTGGTTGGGCGCAGTACCCAACTTTTTCACTAGGTTACAACCAGACTCCATTACTTCCCATATAAGGGCACCTCCATTTCCATATGTGTTTTGAGTGATCTGAACCATTACTTCCACAATTTTCATACAGTTTATGAAGTAGGCATCCAATTCAGAAGTAGAAAGGGAAGTTTGGCATATTTTGATATAAATTCAACCTCAATAATCACATACAAATAACACACATGTGCTTTATAGCTTGGTGCCACATCACAAATAGAGAATCTATATTTTTTTTCTTTATATTTAAAACATTTTCAGACTTTTTTTTTCTAAAAAACAAACTGTGGTTTCTACCATTCTTTCATGATTTTCATGTTCATCACTATTTCAAAATGAAGGTCTTGACACGCTTTAGGAGTATGAAAATATTCTTGTTGCAAATTGATAGATTATGGCTCTTCTGTAATTTATTTTGACAATCACCAAATATGTCAAAACTACAGATTGTAAGCTTTCAAAAGATATATAATGTATCAATATTAGTATAAGTTTAGTATAGGATATTACTGTTTTAAATATACTTGAGTCAAAAATACTCAAATCTAATAAAATACTAAATGGAAAAACTCCTGATTTAACTGTTAAACTAAACACACAAATACAAAACAGTGAAGTTAGCAGTGTTGCAACTTTTAGTTAGTTACTCCGCAGTTCATTGTTACAATGTGATTGCAATCGACTCATTTTTCCCAGTGTAAGTACAGCCTGAACACTTTAACAGTGGTTGGATCTCTATAAACGTGTAAGATAGGGTGAGTTTGGACAGCTAGACTGGAAATCTGAAAGCCATTAAGTATTGAGCAGGCAGATGAGTGTGAACTTGAATAACCTAAAATATACTGCCAGAAGAGCAGCCACGCACGCCTCACGGATGATGCAGAAAAACACTTTAATATGACTCGGAAAGTCCAGACAAGCTACTTATTATAACTAGCCGTTAACAATGGAGCGTTTTGTGTTAAACTGATGTCACGTACTATTTAAAGGCGTAAAGTGTCACACATTAGATGTGTTTACAAAAACATTTGAATGCAGAACAATATCCGGTTGAAGTGATGCAATCCTTTTTCCTGCACCACTGGAGACTTTGGCCGAATCAAAATACACATTTCAACATCAGCGATCATTACCAATATGGCTACAACAGAGCAGCTCGTCAAAGACAAACAGATACCTGACTGAAGCACGGGGCAGTTCAAGCCGAAAGCACATTGGAATTGCAGATGAGTGGAAAGAGGTCAAGAAACTGTGAACCCCAGGTCACATTAATTCTCAGCTTATCCACTTCTTCAAGTCAAAATGGAAAATTCATGTTTATTGCATTTCAGGTTAATTTGTCGAATGCTTTTTTAAAGGATAGGAGACAAACAGTGGAATTGGTTTCATAATGGATCACAAGTTGTCCGACATGGGCAGCATTAGCATAAGTGCTCTATGCTCTGTACTTGATCGGGTAACTTGTCCGTGTAGGAGCTGGTAAATTCAGCTTTGTAAAAAAAGCTCAGCTGTCAGCGACCACTGTGTATTAATGAAGCCATGGATTACACCCCTCTTGTTCAGACATCTTACAATCGCAGACATCACTGAGGAGCTCTTCAACGCCAATTTACTAGCGTGTTTTGATGGCCCCTGGTGCCTGTGTCTTTCCCGAGGCGAGGCTGTGTTCAGAGAGCGGCAGCCTGTGGTGCACCGCTGAGAAGGTGAACAAATGTGAGTGAAAACGCTGAGGGATTTTTTTTTCATCTTCTGACAATTAGGCATGACGCCTGCTAGGGACATCTTACTTCACTGTTTCTCTCTGGTGCTGGGCGCTTAATTGGCCAAGACAAATTGGGTTTCAGCTGCTGTACTGAGCAAGTAGAGAAAAATTAGATGCAAAGAAGAGTCTACCGTATAAAGATGACATATACAGGCAGATGTGTCACACTTAAGTTACTTTGAAGGTCAGGAAAATGTGTCAAGACCACACACCAAACAATTAATGAAACTGGGAAATAAATCGAGCCACAAAACCCCTGTAATAATCTATTTTAAAAATAGGGTTGTTAAAACCTTCTCCTCATGAGCCTGAGTGATTAGTTATTTAGAAAATGGCTCTTACTGAAACGTGTGGTCTGTTAAATCACTCTACTGTCTGCAGCTCTTTTCGGTTTAGACATTATGCCATTTTATGGTTTTCTTAACTGAGTAATATGACTGGATTAATTTATCTTTGTGTTGTCTAAATAGCAATGACAATAAATATTGCTAATAGCATAACAAAAATGCACTTAGACTGAATCACCAATTACAAAGCAGCAGATCAGAGTCTGAAAAAGCACTCCGTTCAGCAGCAACATTTTATTGAGAATCTACATTGCTGTTTATTTGCATCTCATGTCTGGTTCTCTAAAAAGTCACCAGATGATTAGAAAATCATGACTGAATAGAACAAGTAACTACAACTACTACTAAGGTATTCATACTGTCAAATGACAAACAGTGTTAAAGCACAAATGCTGTAAAAAAAGAAACTATATCAATATAGCAATGAGGTGTGTGTGAGATAGATCATGCTATTTGCTTCAGCCAATGGCAGCATGGAGTGTAAGTTTAGCAAACATTACTCCACTTTAATACAAGTTACAGCAAAACAAAGCCTGAATGTACATCAGAGGACATATGTTGAAAAACACAGTACAACATTCAATCATGGACAGTAGATATAAAAATTCTATACACCTCTTTGGTTTTGCGACGTAAAAAAAGAAATACATAAAATTAGAACTTTTTTACAACCTATGCAATGCTAGGTCTGGGCGATATGGCCCAAAAAAATTAACACGATCATTTTTTTATATCAGTCGATATCGATAATTATCACGATAAATGTCAAATCTTTATTTCTTTCAAGTTTAAAGGCAGATTTTTGCTACTAAGTGAAGTGAATAAACCAGAGCATTAATTGTGGTTTTAAACTATTGTCAGAAAATATGACAAACACTTGCCAAACACAAGAACATTTGCCAAATCTGAGTTGGAACATTCAAACGTGTCATTTTCCCTTAACAAAATAAATATCTTAATTAGGGATGCACCGATACCACTTTTTAAGGATCGAGTACGAGTACCGATATTTTTTTCCTGGTACTCGCCGATACCGATACCGATGCCTGATTTTCTAAGAACAACACAATGAGACTAATGAACATATAAGCATCTTTATTTTTTTAACAACAAACTTTAACCAATAAATTTAGAGTGGTTTATTGTCAAGAACAATGAATTGGGTAAGCATTTCTGTTATTTTTATTGCTCTTGGGTTATCTTTTGACATTTTCTCTTGCCTTGAAAAGGTTTGCTGCAAAGTTTGTTGCAGAGTGCTAGTGCTACTGCTAGTGGCAAATTCACCGTGCTCACTTTTGTATTTAAATTTCAGATGTTTTATCAAGTTACTTGTATTATACTGGCTTTTGTACCTCCTCTCGATTAGGGGTGTTAATGGTTAAAACCGGTTAGCCGATTAACCGTTTAAAATTGTGGCGTCAATACATTTGCACAAAACGTTTGCGTTTTTTTTCTTCTGAATGTCGATAAAAAAATATTGTGAAATGACAGCGTTTCTATTAAAGATGTTATGCGACTAAAGCATTTTTTTTCTTTCGCAATAAGTCATTCCAAAAATAATGGCAACGGTCTATATCACAACCACCGCACTAAACATTAGCCTATTATTATTTATGTGAGGAGACGTCGTGTGTCATCCAAGCATTAATGGCAGGCAAAGACACAGAGTTTCTTTGTGTTTCTCCCTCATTTCTGCTCCGAGGTCTTGATTTTGGCATTTCTTTGAGGTTTTGTCTAGTAGGCTATTCCTTAATCTTTTATGATTTAAAAAAAAAAAGAACTCTGCCTCGTATTATGTCCAAACGGTCAGTGTACTTGTTTTGTGTTCATTCGTCTCCCCTTATTTAATCCATAGGCCTAATTGCAAAACGAAAAATGAATGGTTATTTTGTAAAACGCAAAGTTGAACACCAAAATGTTCATTTGAACTGTAGGACTACGTCAAATGCTGCGCAAAAATATATAGGATAGGCTATACATATCGACGAATTTTCAGATATTTGTTTGATTTTTTTTGCCCATTTAAACATTTAAAATATTTGGCAAATGAATATGAAAAAAAAAAGATTTTACTGGTTTTCTGAGGCCAAATTAGAACCTGGAAATGATATTTTCCCGCAGTAATGAATGAGTAGAGCCGTAACTAGCCTACAGAAAGGAGATTTATAGATGATTTATAAGATATAATAAATGTGTCTGATAATAAAATAATATAAAATAACGAGACATTAATTGTTTGTTAATAAACTATTGTTTTCTAAATCAGTTTCTGCTAAAAACAAATCTCCATCCCCGGATCCACCTTTAGAGAGAAATACATAATTATAGGCTACATAATTACATCAGAAGATATTGGCTTTCGATTCGAATTTGTTCGTTTTAAATTGGACATTTAAAGCTAAAGCTTTAAATGTCCAATTTAAAACGAACAAATTCGAATGCGGCTGTTTCAGTTCTCGCGCTTCAGTTCACGGAGATCATGATTCATGAAGCGCGCCTGCTGTTAAAGCACAACGTTTTCTTGTTATTGTGAGTTTACGCAAATAAATGTATTTGTCAATAATGTATTATTATTTTCTGTATGACCAGAAATCAAAGAGTATTTTAAGTTGTTTCCACTGAAAGAACTGCAATGAAACTGCAAGTGTTCACATGGGCGTCTCGCAGCCATCAGTGCACGCTCCACACTAAGCACAAACACTGGATATGCGTCAAAATATTGTGTTTATTTGTGCTTTGATCCTTTTTTGGATAAAGGCGTCTACATATGCAGCCTAATAAAATGTTACAATAATGATGATGATCATAAATATTTATTTGCGGACACTGAGTTTTTGCGAAATGGACTTGTTTCTGTAGGCTATTTTCAATTGGCAATTTCAGTTTGAATGGTGGTGGAAATGTGCCTACTTTAACTGCTCTGTACTTATCACTGCGTTTTATTTCTATAAATTAATTCGTTTCAAATGGGGTCCAACCAGTTATTAAAGGTTTTAAAAATTAACTCTGTATCTCGACGTTGCAGCGCTCACACTATGGTTAACCGAGTATTAACGGTTAATGAAAAACTTGAAAACGTGCAGCCCTACTCTGGATATTAATGCAGAAATAATCGTGCAGATTGCCATGCGTGGGTCGTCATCATTGATTTTGAAAATATTTCCACACTGCTGAGGCTGACATTGCATCTGGTGTCTCTGTGTGCACTGGAAAGTTCTGTCAGTTACGTCGCGTGAGGTATCGGTCTTTGGTATCGGGGTATTTTTACGAGTACGAGTACAAGTACATGAGCTTGGTATCGGGCCCGATACCCGATACTGGTATCGGTGCATCCCTAATCTTAATCGAAAAAAAATTCTTAGTTTCTGCATGTTCTATTTTTTATTTGGTAAAATATAATATTCAGACTGTTTGAGTTTTATTAAAGCCAACCATTGGTCATCCAGCATCTTGCATTTAGATCATGATAACCACAGATAAAACCGGGCATAGCCTATAGCACCTCACTATCATGGCAATGTGTTACTTTATGGTTTCTATGGTATTTGTATGAAAACCTGTAGCCTATACATTAAATAACGTTATTATATTCCATTAGTCCTTGCATTGTCTACATTATAATACAATTCAATATGTATATCCCAAATTTCAAAGCGCAGTTATTAGTAGGCTAACGTTACAGTAAATCCGTGGTAAATGATGGGATTTGTAAACGGAAAAGCCTTCAGACTGTATCATTGCACACAGTGTTTCTCCTGTTCGTCAGCGCCGTTTCATCTGCCTTTAAAATGGTTTAAATCACAGGGACATGTGTGTTCTTCGCTGAATTCAAGCGCTTCTCACTGGATCTCGTGACCGAGGCCATTTAGAGTAAACGCATCTGCCCAAGTGAGCTCGCGCTCGCGCTGCTGTTTGGACTTTGAGCCGAGCTAAAACAGTCCGTGAGGTGCACGCGGTTCAAATGAGTTTCGTTATGCTTTTGGCACATAAACATTATCTAACATTTATCAAACTCTTGATATCGTTTTATCTAAAAAAAATTATATTGTGATAACTATTATTATCGTTTTAATCGCACAGAATTACCTAATCACGCTCACATGTAATAGTATACGCCAAGTAGAGAAATCATGGCTAGGACTAGGTATCGTTAATTTTTTCCCCATTTCGATACCTTGACTTCGATACTGGTTCCTGAACGATACTTATTTCTATAGCAACAAGATTACATTACATATCACCTAAAACTTACTTTTTTTTTTATTCAGTTTGTTGACTTTTTTTATAGACTCATATAGGCCACTGGGGGCAGAATATATGTCTCGAGCTCAAGCGCACACATAAAGCTTGCTGCAAAGCACTGGCAAAAATTTGCTTTGATTATGAATGTGTTGGGGAAAAATAGCAAGGAGACATTTTAATTGTTTTTTAATAACCTAGTGTTTTCGGAGTCAGTGTTGACAATAAAGAAGATACGCTGAATTTAATTTAATTTTTGACGCGTTCCAGTTCCTCTTGCAGTCGAAGATGGAGAAACTTTCTGCTCTTAAGTTTACTTTGTGCACTGTTCATTAGGTTTGTCATGTTGCTGGTCTTGACAGTAATTATCTTGTCGCAAATATTGCATTTAGTCGCAAATATTGCAGTTAGTGATTCCAAGTTTATTTTCTATGCGTCACTGGCTTTCAGTGCATTGCATAACCCAATAATGTCTTTATAGAGATGCTTTAAGTCTTTCTAGATGTAATACATAAACAATAATGAACTAAAGAACTACACAGTTGTAAGAGTTTTTAGTTAGATATTTCTAGGTCCTTATTTGTTCCCATGGATTCTAATTAGTTCTGTACATATTTTCAGTTCATTTAAATTGTCAACCTCATAAGCTCTTTGTTCTCCCCAGGTCTTTGTCTTGCGATAATGTGACGAAACAAAACATTGTATGTTTGCTTTGTGTTTGATCTTCATTGTTCCTGTTCTGTGAGTATTTTTGGATGTAAATTCAAGACTTCTAAATTGAAGACAATTTCGTCAGGTTTACTGATGAGCATTTCTTGACAATAGCTAAAATTAAAAAAAAAAAAGTAAAAAAAAAATATTGTAGAATAAACAAGTTATGACAACCATTTGAATCACTGTCTCAAACATGATCATAAAACGTTTAATTACAATAACTGACAACAGAAACTTACATTTTATTTTGTGCATAAATCTTAAAATGTTTTTCTTGGTTAAAGTGACTGAAAATAATGGAACATGTCATAATCACAAAAATGAATGAAACTGTTGTTTCACTCATGTTGTTTCATTGTACTCACAATGTAGCTTAATTAGCCTACTTTTAATGCAATAGCTTATTTTACATAAATCTATTAATATCCTTTGTGCTCAAATTTACTGCACTGAAATAATTATTATATTATAAACATTCTTTCACTTATACATTGTGCTGGTACTATCTTATGAATTACATGATTACATGATTACATCATAAGTTTCAACAACGTGTTCATAATGTAATACATCTTTCATACACATTTGTTATTACATTGGAAAATCGTTTTTACATTGAGCTCAAGATTTTATTACATCTTGACAAAAATTATTAGAAACATTTTATTATACTAATAATGTAATACCCATTACATCATGTGTAGCTATTACATTATGCTTTGTTGTGACTTTGAGTTGCTACACAGCTTCTACATAAAACACATCACTATCCCGATGTTACTCAATGCTAATTTTACTGTTAGCTAAGAGCTCCTGATCTCCAGATCTTAAATCTGGAATAAGGGCTAGTTACATTGTGAACAGTGTGTGTGTGTGTGTGTGTGTGTGTGTGTGTGTGTGTGTGTGTGTGTGTGTGCGTGTGTGTGTGTGTGTGTGTGTGTGTGTGTGTGTGTGTGTGTGTGTGAACTTACAGTGTTTAATGCGTTAAGTGTAGTGTCATCTCGTGAGGCGGCGAGGCAGCCGTCTTCTGTTGACCCCCCATCACACATCCCTGCAAATGCTGCCATGCTCCTGACAACCAGAGAAAGGGAATATTGATGTCCAAGATAACAACAACACATTGTATAACACGACTAAAATCCGGGGAGAAGGTAGGGCTTACCTGGCTGCCCGCAGGTACATGAGCAGGTCACAGTCGTTGACCCCAGGCATCCAAACCAGCTCCTCATTCTCTGTCACTGCCTGACCTCCAGGAGAGGGAAAGGGCTGGAGTTCTGGCAGCTTGGCCTAATTTGGCAAAGCGCAGAGGGGACAGACAGCTGTGGTCACAACACAAATAGCACTAGTGGTGAGTGCTAAATATCAGTTTTCAAAATCATCTAATCTCTGTATGCGTCGAGCCGACGGAGGGGAGCGAACAATCACTGGCTCGCTTGAATCAAAGAGGCAACTAAACATTTAGTTTCCCATTGTGTGTATAAATATTGCATTTATACTTTTAAAGGTGATATTGACACAAGACTTAGGTGGTTACCAGGGTGCTGCTATGCAGCTTGTAAGAGTGTTTTTAGTTTGTTATTAAGGAGGTTGTGGGAGGCCTAATGCCAAAGTATGAGCAAGCATAATTAATAGATATGCACTACCATTTTGTTTGGGGTCGGTAAGAATTTTTTTATGTTTTTGAAAGAGGTCTTTTATGTTCACAAAGGCTGCAATCATTTAATTACCAAATACAGTAAAAACAAAAAACTATAATATTTTGACATTACTATATAAAATAACTTTTTCTATGTTGTCGCACAAACCTTCAGAAATTCTAATATGCTGATTTGAGGATTATTATCAACAGCACTCTTTATTTGAAATAGAAATCATTTGCAACATTATAAAATAATTTTTAGAATATATATATATATATATAAAATCCTATCTGAAGATCAATTTAATGCATCCTTGCTAAATAAAAGTATTTTCTTTGAAAAAAAGTAACTGACCTCAAACTTCTGAACGCTAGTGTATATTATTCGCACAGGGAAAAATAAAAAAACATGGCAAAAACATAGTGTCCTGAAATCCTCGACTAAATCCCTTCAGTAGAATGTTGCCAGAGTTAAATACAAAAATCATGTGCTCAAATAAATCTTAGAGCAAACCACAAAAGTAATTTCCTAAGTTATATCTAGCATTTAGATCCGGCCCGTGTTGGATCAATATCCATGGTGCGCTAGCCTGTAATAGCTGGCTTTGTAGAGCTTTATTACCGAACTTCATCTAAAGTCATTTGAAGTAACCCTGGGCAGAGGTCCTGCCACTGGTTCCACTCCGCATGATAACTCGAATGAATCTCTGGGAAAATATACACTATAAAACCTCTGACATTAATTGCCCGTGGTACTCTGTCTTTTTCATCGAGTGCCATCTTCTTTAGCGATCTTCCTTTTGGCTTTTCAATTTCAGACCACTGTGACCGTTCCTAATTCCCATAAAACACAGTTGAATGTTTCTAATAAATCCCACATACACAGAGCAGCCAATTTCCAAACACACTATTCCATATGAGTGCTGCACTGCATGAAAAATCCATTAAGTATTTTCTTGAATGCGCTATGAGGACATGTTCAAGTTAAGTATGCAGGTGACAGAAGACCAGTAGTAATATAATTGAGCTTGTCAATCAAGCCACTGCTTAATATGAGCTTTGGAAATCTTTGTTCAATCTACACCACACGCAATGTCAGGGAAGACAAGGTTTCAGATAACATCCTAAGAATTTGTAAAGAAACATACCTGGTGACTGGGACCGACTCGAATCTCCCCTTGTGTACTGTTTAATCGCCTGAGAGAAAAGGAGAGAGAATGAAAAAAAATAAAATAAATTGGTTGTGTGGTTTATGAAATGTCATACACTGTGTTTAGCTATTTTTAATAAGTGTCGTATGGGAAATTGTGCTTCATACAATGGAGATTGACATCTGAAGTTAGTACTCAAATTGTATTAGCATTAAAAGGCCCAGATTGTTTACCTTCAGGCTATAACAGCCTTTTAGCAGCTTTCTTTACCTCTCCAAAAACATTTTCAATGCTCTGATGGTGCTTTTAATGTATTACATGGCTTTAGCAGCACATTAAAATACATCACATTAATGCAAGATTCACATTACTGCACAATAGAGGCTAAGAGGAAATGGTGTGGATTTAAATCTATAGACCAAACAAAGGCGGCGAACAGCGCAGTTGACGTTTCTCATTGTTTTTGTGGAGGTACACTACAAAAGCCCCCAAATAACCAGATGATAAGCAAGGGGAGATGAGCCCTGAAATGGCTGCTGTTGCAAACCCATGGCAGTAACCATGGCAACTACAATTTAATAATAGTGTTCCGATCTCCAGCTGCAGTGGATTAAAGAAAATGACAAGATGTTCCTTTTGAAAAGCCTTCCTCGCTCTGTTGCCACGGCAACAGCACTGATTTTCATATAGCAGGCACAGAGCGGGGCCCAGAAACTGTCACTATGATTTGCGTCCAGAGTAGCTCTCACTCCACCGCCGGGCTGACTGCCCGAACCTGGCTGCAAAGTGAGGAGAGGTTAGGGCCTCAAATCATATCCCTCCTTCATCTGGGTACATTTCATAAACAACCCCTCTCTCTCCCTCCAGCATGATCCACTAAAAACACAAGCTCTGTCAATGGAGGAAATTCCACACTGAAGCAAATATGGCAGACAGATGAAGAAAAAGCAGACAGGCCTGCATTAAAAGCTTTTCAACATTGAGCTGTTTAACGTTTTAAGAGTCTGATTCTAATGCTCACGGCTCCTATAATGAAAGACAAATCCACATGAAATAAATTGCAAGGCAAGCATTAATGTGCTCTTGTCTGAAACTGAATCTGCTGCGAGATGATGGCGATAGCGGAGGGGAGAAATCACTCGGCCGGGTTCCTAAACATTCTGCAGGCTCTGCATTTTTGGAGGGTCTGAGTTAGGCAGCAAACACACAAGAGTCTTGATCAGTTAAATCGCAAACAGCACGTATTGCAAAGAAAAATCTCTCCAAAATAAGAATATGAAAAAACAATAGTTTATTTAAAAATGACTATTCACAGGATCACGGTTTATCAAGATTTAAAAACTTGTTAGATTAAGTTTTTTAATTCCAGAACTTTAAAATTATAATTATATGCATTCAAACTTTTCCATTCAAATTTTGCCATTATCTGCTAAATGCATGAATTCTATTGTTTAACCCACAGGAATATATTAATTTGAAGTATTGAAAAATACTTCAGAAATATTAATTAAGAAATATTAAAAGTTTGACATACACACACACACGCGTACATTTCATGGAGTTTGTGTGAGTGTGTGTGTGTGTGTGTATATATATATATATATATATATATGTGTGTGTGTGTTTATATATATATATATATATATATATGTATATGTATGTATGTATGTATGTATATTACACACACACACACACACACCACGAAATGTTTAAAAAGTTTACTATTAGCACAGGCAAATATTAACTTTTAACAAAAAATAGAGAATCTGTATTTTAATGATGCACATTCTTTTTGCAGGTATAACTGGGACTTCCGGGCAAGTCTGACATGTCGAATATAAACGTATACACTTTGTAACAAACTATTTTGTAAATTCCTTTTGCACTGGTATTCTGTTGAACTGAAAAAACTCTGACCAAATGAAGTAGTATAGAGTTCATCTGAAGCATAGAGTTAATCTGAAGGGAGTTTAATAAAAGTCTGCTTTAAAAAGTAAAACAGCAACATGTGTGAACACTTATGCAGTGACGCTTCCTGGCTTGACATCCTTTGAATCAAAAAGGTCAGAAAATTGCACTGGAAGGGCAAATGAAAAATATCAGCATGATATTCCTCAGTCATGCCTTAAAACATTTAAGATCAAAACCTCAGATCAATGCATTTTAACTTGGATAGAATAAACAGTTTATAAACTAATGTTTATGAAATAATACAAACATGGAGCAACTCCCAAACACACTTATTATACACTATATCTTTAATTACAACACTATCTCTAGCACATGAAGCGCTGTCAACAAACACAACATCCTGCATATTTTGACTCGACCACGAGCACAGCAATCAAGCCTAGCCCCGCCCCCTCCATCAATATCCCCCAATCCCAGCACGACTTAGGGACTCTCATAACACATTGCATAAATAAAGCAAGCGCCTCAACAACTTTATTTACACACCGACTAAAGCCCTTTAAAACAACGGAGGCTTTGCGTTATACATTTGAAACTCCATCCTACGCCATGACATTCCGACTGTAGTCACAGCATAGCGTATTGTCAATTCATAATAGGACGATTTTTTATATAATTTATAAGTCTAAAACCATTAAAGTGGAATATCTTATGTCGGGACAATTCGCACTAGCGTGCGTTCAAACCCGCTTTATTTCACACGTTCATAGCACTAATGATGAAAGCACACAGCGTTGACATTAGCACAGACGGCTAATGCTACTGACAGCAACACAAACAACCGGGCAGCACTGTCAACGCGATTTAAAGCACGGACAGCTATTTTCAAGACAAACACGTATATAGCATTACAACAGGCGCGCGAGGCGGGTACGTCCAGAATGACGCACGCCGATATTTTAACAGGTGAAGACGAGCATGCTAACGTACCTGCGCGGACTGAACAGGTCGTCCATGTCGGAGCCAGAGCTGCGGTTTGATTTGACAGAGTGAGGAATAAAGTGTCCCCTCGCACCTATTTGTGTAGGTACTCAAAATGGAGGCTCAGGCATTCAGTCAGCTTTTACACTGAGCTTGTGCCGTGACCGACAGACAGCACTGAGCATGTGCCGCGACCTCACACACATACGCAGAGGAATCACAGCCCATCTCTCCTGCTCACACACACCATGCTGCTGCTGCATACCAAACAAGCAGGAGGAGGGAGTGGAGAGGGCGATAGACTGTGATTGAGTGGGGGACCCGTGAAGGGGGCTCCCAACCAGCAACAGTACACCATTGCTCCTGTTTATCCGCCACAGCATCTTATAGCCCTCAAATATCCCCTTTCTTCTCCCCGGGCTCCTAATGCACCCCATTATTGGAGCATCACATGACTATGGTAATGGGCCCTAATGTAATCCTGCTTTTTCCCTGACACAACAGCATACAGGCTATGATTGTTACACACAAAGGAATAGGGGATTTAACTATTCATTCCCATTACGCTTGAACATTTAATAGAGAAGCGTGAAACAGATTTTTTTTTGTCAATATCGTATGTTTAAATATAATTATTGCACATCATCTGCAAATAAAAAGATTGTACCCCCCACCCCCTCCATTTCATTTACACTATCCTAATTAAAATTTATTTGCAGATGTGGTTTGGATTTCAAATGCTTAAATAATCTTTGTATGCTTAAATGCATCTCAGATTACATCAATTACATTGGTTTTAAATTTGAGCGTCCAAATAGTACATTTTTATTCTAAAATAAGTAGTCCACAAAAAAGACATACAGCCATTACAAAAGACAAGTCATTGTCCTTTAAAACACTGTAACGCAAGTGCACCACACAGAGACAAGGCCGTAAAACAGGCAATGGACATTCTTTGAGCAAAACCGGGATTGCTAATAAACTGTGAGAGGTGTATTAAGTTCCATTATTAATACTAGACTAGCATTTCAAACTCGCAGTGAAAATCATACAAACAAAAATCCATCATACAAAATCCATTTCCTGTCCTTTCAGCTCTATTGGTATTTTAATTCATCATACCAAGCAACTGTGAGAAAATGATGTCAAAGGACAAGCATAGCGTAAAAACCAACTAACTTCTTAAAGCAAGCAAGCCTAAAAATCAGACTCCAATAACAACCAACTATTATATTTTAATGCTATTAAATAAATATTATGTTTAAATATATATATAAACATTTTTTATGAATTTTTCTATTTATTAATCTTGTATGAATACACAACCATTCAAAATATATTTTTTAAAGAAATAGGATTAAGGATGAAAAAGTGACATGATTACAGACATTTATAATGTTACAAAATATTTACATTTCAAATAAATGCTGTTCTCTTGAACTTTCTATTCATAAATGTATCATAAAAAGTATCAGTTTCCACAAAAATATTAAGCAGAACAACAGTTTTCAACATTGATAATAATAAATATTACTTAAGCACCAAATTAACACATTAGAATGATTTCTGAAGGATCAAACATTAATCCTGAATTAACTTTGAATTTATGTTCCATTTATGATTAAATTAAAGCATGATAAAATTCCCAAAAACGCTGGAGATGGAAAATAAATCTCTACATGCTTGTCAAAGACAGTGTCCTTGATTTAATCTATTCACAACTGCCTTTATGCATTATAGGACAATTTAGAGTGAATACAACAAAACCAGACACTGCATACCTGATAAGAATCACAAAATCTCTATTTGTAAAATATTGCAACAGAGGATCTGAAGACAGAACATGCCTGAGGATGCCTGATTACTGAAGTCAGTAAAGGCTTACCTGGTTTCTGGGTTATATCCTAAGATGTAGAAGAAAGAGTCGATTCGTGCTTTGAACTCCCTGGCAGCAAATATGTCAGAAAAGTGTGAAATGTTACATTTCCCCCTGCAAAGAAATAGAGCAAACAAATCAGTGTCATGGTGCAAATACATCTCCAGGTTTACTTCAAAGAATAGTTCACTCAAAAATGAATATTTTCCATTATTACTTACTCACCCTTATTTATATTAATATTATATTTATTTATTGAATCCACCCAAATGCTGATCCAAAACTAAATGCTGTTTTTTTCATAATGTTCCTCCTACCTTTGTGTAAATAATAATCATTTATATTTTGGGTTGGTCCTACGCCTTTAAGAGACAGTGTCTGATAGCTGACACGTCTCGTCTAAGCTATTGCTATAGGTTTGTAAGTGCGGGTAATCTTGTGGGTTACAGTATTCCTGTATAGTTGTTTTATTAATGCCCTTTCCCTTCATCCTGTTAGACAAACAAAAGATACCGGACACCACATGATTTTCAATAAATGCAGAGCGAACAAACTCTATGAATTGTGACATTTTTACAATGCCCCCCTTCTACATTACATTTTTGACATCAGGGGCCATCAAAATAATAGGCATCAGTGTTTTTGCACTGGTTCAATACCTTCCTCATAAGATGAAAGGAACATGAGGTTTGGAGCAGGAATTACGACATGCAAGCGGAATTCACTGAGTTTATCTAAAGCCCTGTAATAAGTCAAATCAAAGGGGTCTCTGTGCAGCAGAAGTTGCAGCTAATTTGCCCTGAAATCAGTGGTTCAGAGCTGTGCGCTGCCTCCAGATGGTTTCAGTTAAGAGAGAGGAAAGGAAAGGAGGGAGGAAGAGAAAGAGAGAGGCGAAAATGCATCACTTGGGTAAAGACGGACTGAAAAGGTCTGGTTTCTTGACAATAAGCATGCCTGTACTCTTTTTCCTGAGCCTCATCGCAAAAAAAACGTAATTGCTTTTAGTAATGCTTTGCACGCAGAATCGCTGTGAAATGGTTGTCTGTACTGAGACGGCTACTCCTGTGGTGAACTGAGAGGATCAAAATGTCTGTTTACAGCTCTTAAATACTCAAGTCTTAGATCCCAGAGCATCTGTACATGCCAGAGGTTTCTTTAATGACCATAAATCTGAGCTAGTGCTGGCTCTTAAAAGGAATATTCACAATTTATTGGTGTAATCATTAGACTAGTTTTAGAAGTTGCCAGTATGAGTATGACAGAGTATGAATGCCAGTACAAGACACGTTTAATAATTTACATTTATAAGAAAAATGTATTGATTAAAAACATTTTAGTTTAAAACGCTTTAACTGAATCATTTCAAAACTCAAAGTAGCTACTTGTTTGCACTATCCAAAAAGGCCATATGCAGGATGTTTCATATATTTAGAAATTAAATATAAATATAAAAACTATTATTCTTGTAATTTAAAAGGACATTATGAAGGATTGAAACGAGAGAGAGAGAGAGAGAGAGAGAGAGAGAGAGAGAGAGAGAGAGAGAGAGAGAGAGAGAGAGAGAGATAAGAGAATCCTTGCCGTCTTCATTTAGAAGAAAAAGTATTTCACTTCCAGTAAACATTTAGAATCTAATTGACTATTCATAATGGGATATAACAGGTCTTTTTATTGGAAAAAATTAAACGCATAAATATTGATATAATCGTATCAAAAAACGATTATTTTGTTTAGAGATTTTGAAAAGAAATTTTGTTTTCCTCTATTTAGTAAACTCTTATTAGGCAGGTGCTGATACTGCTGTGGGTAAAGTGACTGAATTCCTAACCACAGTTGAATTTAATAGTTTGTGTGTGTGTGTGTGTGTTACCTGAGGGCAGCAGCATGATAAGTGTCCACATAGTCTGAGATGAAAAGCTCTCTGCTCTTAACCACGGGATCAGTAATAACCAGCTCACGACCAGAGTCTGGAGAAAGAGACAAAAAGCAGACACGGAGCGTGAGAGGCATCCAGACTGCCGCTAATAAAAACGTGCACACATAATAAACACATGCACGAAACAAAAGAAACCAGACAGATTCACATACACAGCTATGCAATATGATAGCTATAGACTTATAGACTATGACAGTAACAGTACAGTAGCTCTTGGAAATAAACAATAAAACTTAATGGGTTTCAATTCATCAACAACAAAAGACAACATTTAATGCAAATGGAAAAGCTAATGAAGCTTTATATTTGCTAAACTTTATATTTATGGCCTTTCAGGCAAATATTTCCAGTGACAAATGTCACAAAGATCCATACAGACAGTGTTTGATGAAAATTTGTCTTCAGATGGTATTAGCACAAATTACAATGGCCGCCATGTCAGGCTAGTCAATGGTGCAGCAGGTGGCGGCTGCTGCTCTCCAGAAGGCTGGCAGAAATGCAGGCCTTCTTAATGCTTTATTAGAGTGCGGTGTGAATCAAAGTGGCAAAGACCCAGCCAGGCAGACCCCCTCAGCCTGTTATTACTGCCTGATGTGTGTATCAAGCTCAGATTTGCTGCTGATAGTCGGGAGAATGAGAGCTCCAAGGGCACATTACACTGAAAGTTATTTGCACTTCATGGCACCGCTGTCGCTCTTGAGGGAGCGTTACCAGGGAAACAAGGGCAGGAGGGTGGTCTTTTTTTTCCGAATCCTCATTTATTTGAGATGCCGTTCTCTATGAAACTTCACAAACCAATAACCAGGGGTGGTTACATAAATGAGAAGGACTCTTCAAACAAAATTCTTTGTGTTTGTTCGACCGTCACACACACATACCGTTCTCATTGTTGCGGTCCTGCACCAGGTGCTGGTAGACGGAGTCAGGTACCTCAGACTGGCGGTAATACCATTTCACATTCATTAACAGATGGTCCCGTTTACTCTGAAAGAGAAAAATAAACATTCCGTAAAATAAACAGATATTGTTCGTTTGTTCACAGCGTCTCAAATTTGGCTCTTAGCGAACGTGAGTCTGTGCCACCACTGGGTTTATAGTTCTAGTCGTTCCGTGCCAAAAGCTCTTGGTGAAACAGAGTCAATTAAAAAGGGATTGAAGGCAATTCATTCTTTAATAAAGGAAATGGCTCCATGATCATGTGTGGGAGCCTCGGGAGGTGAAGAAACATGGATGGGGCATATTTATGTAACAAAAAAAAAATCTGAGTTAAAAAAAAAAAAAAAACGAGGCCAGCTTTGTCTAGCTAAACATCAGTTGCCGCTCCCCTCTTTTCCACAGCTGCACTTTGAACTCTGCCACCCGCTGTCTATCCAAGGGACTGCACACAGTGCCAGTTTGCTTCAGTACCGCATAATGACCAGCAGTGGCAGCACTGAGTCATGTCC